>APFE031610533.1:0-20009 GCA_000404065.3 Pinus taeda | reverse complement strand
AGATTGACTATAAAGTAAGTGTTTTGATGTTGACCACATTGATGCCTATCATTGTTTACTAACTTATTACGAAAATATTAATAAAATAAGAAATACTAAAATAAATATGTTTAAAAAATATAGATTTATTTTAAGATATTTTCAAATACAAAATTATTTTATTAATATCATTTGTAAATATACATTCTTATATGTTCTAGACATGTATATCTTACTTGATATTGATAACTATTATTTCATAGATTAAATGAGAATTGATTCATGATATCTATTTAAAAAGAGTGAAGGGATAATATATGGGAGGTTGGGAGGAATCATTTTATGTACAATTTTTCTTTTGTACTAATATATTGTTTCAAGTGACTATATTACTATGGCCATAAATTATTTTACTCTTAAATATTTTCAATTAAGTATTATGATATTTGATTTGGCTATGTGAATGGTTGGTTAATACATTCACATTGTGTGGAATACTTTATTAATAAAAAAGTTTCCTAGGATTTGGTATTTATATGGCTTTTTAGGATAAGCTCATTGTTCCATTATGTCAATAAGGTTACTTTTAGTTGTAAATGCTTTGAGATATATTCTTTGAATATGTCATTTTTTTTTTATTAAGATAATATTTTAAATTTTCTATTTTTATGCTTGCTATACAAATGTTTAGTTGTAAATGCTTTGAGATATATTCTTTGAATATGTCATTTTTTTTTATTAAGATAATATTTTAAATTTTCTATTTTTATTCTTGGTATACAAATGTTGTTTCTCATGTGCTAGGTGTGATCTCAGGAAATAAAAAATAAAGACAAATTTATGGTCAGGATTCTTGTAAAATAAAGTCATAGTTCCTAATTGACAAGGGAACTGTGAGCAACAAAGGAATGATTTCTGAGTTCATACTTCATGAGGGTCAAAGTTCTCGAGGTCATAGTTACTATGCGTCATAGTTCCTAAGGGTTAAAGATCTCAAGTTCATAGTTCTTGTATGTCATAGTTACTATGGTCATAGTTCTTGTTGGTCGTATTTTCTATTGGTTAGAGATCCCAATGATAAGAAAACTCATAAAATTTCTTCAATGAGAATCGATGAAGTGCTCGTTACAAATTGAGAGGGAGGGAAATATAAATAGAGAGAGAGACACTAGAAAATGTGTAAATGGAAATAGAGAGATAGAGAGTGTTGGCAATAAATTAGTCATAATGATATAAATAACTATTACATCCATATGATTCCATTCCATCAAATATCACAATACGAGGGTTTTCAAATTCCATAAAAGAAGTGTTTTCAAATTGCACAAAAGTAATGTCTTCAAATTTCACTTCAATATATATCGACAAAACATTGCCAACTTATGATGCATGGTCAATATGGTGTGTTTACTCACATTTTCTAATTATTGTCTCAAATTTGAAGTCATTATGTTGGAGTTTCCACATTCCACATTGGTAGGGTTTTCAAATTCCACAAAGATAAGGTTTTCATAATTCATAAGACTAACATAATTATATTTCCTAATAATGCACACACACTTTTGAGCAATGCTAATTAGGTAGCCTCGTTGGGGTCCTAATTGGTAGCTTGGGCCTTACAGAGCCTAGACAACAAGGAACACGTGTGAACTTCTAAGAACAAGCACACATTATTGTGGGCATGTGTTCCTCATGATAGCCCCATTTCCAATTCTAGGGCATTCATTCTTGTGCAAGTTCCCTTAGTTGATTCTCACTAGTTTTGTCAATTGTGCATAGTCCTTCTCAAACTCTCATTATAGAATTTCTCACAACATTCGTTGATATACTTCATGCTAAGTGTTTTCTCATTAGTTTACATAGTTTCTTTCTTTTATCACATATGTGATTCCACAACCACTTGCCACATGCTTATTTACAATATAAAAATAGAGTGCTAAGTTATTTCATCACGACTATTCCCTAATTACAAAAGCCTCCATCATGTTTTGGTTGATTTCTTACACTTGTTTGAGAAACTTCCACATGTTTAATTTTATATATCTATATATTACACTTTTATGTTTATCTCATCATTCTAGATTTGCCATGGTTATGAGCATTGCAATAGGTTATCGTCATTCATTTCTTAAAACCCCATTTATTTATACTTTTTTTTCTATCTTCTCATAGGTTTGTATTCTTTGAGGGGAAAGTTTGTTCCAATTTTGACTTCATCCATATGTAATTTAGGGAATTGCGATACTATTTCTCATTTATAATTTCTCTTATTTCAGATTGAATTACTATAGTGTTCTTCATCTATCTCAATTCTTTCAGAGTGGAAGAACTAAATGAATCAACTTGTACGGTCTTTTTTTATCAATGGGTTCTAATTTGAAAAATTTATGTATGAATTCTTCCAGAGCCATTTTGAGGCATTAAACGATTTTGTTTGTGGTAAAAAAAATATCGTTTGTGCGATACCATTTAGTACTTGAAGATTTTATGCAAAATTTATGCCTCTCGCAAGTTGATATACCATACTAACCACCATGGTACAAATCAATGCCATGTTAATCCCCGTTACTCATGCATATGGGGCTAGCCATGTGTGGAATTTAAAAAAGACTCTAGAAGGTCCAAAATCATAACTCTAATTGTGCTTATTTTGGTTAGTGTGTGTATTTATTTTCACTCTATATTTATTGAATTTCAACTAATTTATATTTAAGAATACAAAAAATAAATAAAGAATCTGAGATCTAAAAAGAATTAATATTCGTAGTAAAAAAATTCAATATTTGTTAGATCTATTATGATGAATTCTTCCAATGGAATATCCATGATAATTTACTGATCATCTCCACATGTTGCTTGAATGAATAGTGTCTTCTTTACTACCACATGTTACATCGATTAGTTTAACATATTATGTGATTGTATGTTATGTCTTCTTTGATGTCCTTTTCTTAATGTCCATGGTTAGGCTTTTATCTCCATTCTTCCTATCTTTAAAATGCAACATCCTCAAAGAAAGAAAATCCAATAACCATTAATTAGGAGGTAGGATCAACAACCATCTTGAATCCATTTTATATTTCAACCCATCATTCATATCAACTGGAATTGCATTTTCAAACTCTGCCATGAATTAGTGCTATGCAACCTTACATCATTCCTGAGGGAGATGGGGGAGAGCGTAGGGTTCGATCCGGGAACCCTAGGCCCTAGGCCTAGGTGATGCAGATAGCGTAGGAGAGGACACACTGGTACGGGATTCTGGGTGCTAGCGAACTCAGCGAGGTTTGGGTTTCGGTGGGTATTCAGAGAAAGAGATAGCTGGGATAAAATACTACCCTTCAGTCTGGCGACGGGTACAGTCACGGTTAGGTTTGTTGCGAAGCGTTGTTACTTGATGGTTTTCCTTTTGAAAACTTTCTTGGTGTTTCCCTGTTCTGTTTTCCTCTACAAGGTCAACTTCTCTGCCTGCAAGCGGTTTCAGCACTCTTCCCGGGTAACGGCTGCGAGGAGGTGTCAGTTATTACGGGGTCTTTTGAGTTTTTACCATGGTAATCCCAAATGAATCGGTGGAGCTTGACCCAACCCCGGAAGATATACTTTCGGTCTGGGGAAAGGAGATTAATGAGCAGAATATTGGTGAGTATTTTGGGAAAGTTGACAGTCATGTGTCTGCTTTGTTTTTGGCAGGAGACTCGCGAGCTTCCAAAACTGCAAAAGGGTTGTTGGACGAGAGTTTGGATCTTACCGGCAGTCTCGGCAACATCGGCAAGGGTTCTGAGGAGAAAAACCCTCAAGCTAAGATAGGTGCATGGGGAACCAAGGGTTACGCACCGTCGGACGGAAAGCCTTTATCCCCTTCCAGAGTTTTTTGCCCTACAGGCGGTCTTGAGGATATCATTAGTTCGTCTCAAAACATAGGGATCTGGAGGCCTGTAGGGGGTATTAAAGTAGTAGGGAAAGAGGTAAGTGGACAAAGCCATCCTGCTTCGGTTAATAGAGCTCTTTTTTCAAAAGGCTCCTCTCAGAGGATAGTAGGGACAGAGGGGCTTTCTGCCGGATCTGGGAGGCCCGCAAAGAAAGGGAATTTTGCTTTCTCCCTCGGTGCCGGTAAGGGGATTGAGGAAGGGTTTTTGGTCGAAGATGAAGTGGGGAGCCCGATAGAAGGGTTGGTTGAATCTCCGGCCAGCCTTGGGGTTGAGCAGACAGTAGGAATTGGAGATGGTTCGCAAAGGGTTGTCGAGGACCAGAATCCTGAGGTAGGAGACAAGGGTTTTGAACCTGAGCCGCAGAAGACAGGGGAAAAAAGAAAAAAGGCTAAACCTCTGAAGAAGAAGCTCTTTGCAAATTTGGTTCTTGGTATGGACGTGCAGGTGGAGGATGTTCTCGATGTGGCAGAGGTTACCCTTGTGGGCAGAATCAGAGGACGGCCTGTATCAGGCAAATCTCTTAGGCAGTGGGCGGAGAGCCAGTAGATGGAAACCCCGGCAGTTTCTTTCAAAACAAACACTCTGGTCAAGGGTTGGTTTATGGCTAGTTTTGATAGCAAGGAGGCCCTGGAATGGGTTGAGGGGAAGAATTGGGCTTACGGAAATCGACCTGTCTTCTTTAAAAGATGGTCTCTCCTCTTCGACGCCGCAAAAGAAAAGGTGGAAGAATTCCCTATCTGGGTCAGGGCTCCAAATCTGCCCCCCTTCCTCTGGGCGGATTCTGTGTTCAAATCTATAGGAAATCTCCTGGGTACCTTCCTGGATGCTGATAGATCTTTTCTCCATACTTATGAAAAAGTCGTGGCAAGGATTTTAGTAAGACTCAATCCGAAGAAAGGTTTGGCGGAATCAATTATGTTGGAGTACAAGGATTATGTTATCGAACAGCCACTGGATTATGAACTCCTTCCTTTTCGTTGTCACCGATGCCATGAGTATGGGCATCTGGCAATGGATTGTCCACTGGGAAAGAGAAAAAGGCAGACTCATCACAAAGAAGTGGAGTGGGAGGGCTCTCTGAGGAATGCTGAGAATCCAGTGGCAGGGACTGTGCCAAATGAAAAGCCTATGGAAGATCTCTTTCATCAGACAACGGAGGAAAAGACTCAGGAAGACGGGGACCCGATCTGTGCTTCGGATGCCCAGCCGAACCTGGAAACAACTCTTGTTGTTCCGGCCATCGCTACTGAAGATGAACCTTCCGGTATGCAGAACCCCTCAAACTTTTCTCCCTTGAATTCTGATTCAATTGTCGGGTGTAGGCATATGTTAAAAAATTGTAATGATGTTAAGCAAAATATTGAAAATCTTGCATCTGATATCCCCTCCTTAAATCTGAACTGTGAGGATTATCCATTGGAAGGCCAGGGCCATGGTCATTCCTCTGTTGGTTGTCATTATAATCTTAGATCCCTTAGTAAGAAGTTTGTTGGTTCGGATGAGGTTATGGATTCTGTTGGTGGGTTAGGAGCTGAGGTTTCTAAGAGTATATCGAAGAAAGGTAGAGGTCGAAAATCACTTCTCTCAAAAGCTCAAGTTAAAGTTGTTTTTGATGTGGCTGATGGGAAACAAATGTCTATTACTGGGGCGCTTAGAGCAGAAAAACCCCCTGAGGCGGTTAAGAATTGATTTGTCTTTCTTGGAACTGCAGGGGGTTAGCCAGTAAGCCCAAAAAACTGGCTTTAAAAGACCTTATTTCTCGTCACAATCCGGATATTGTTTTCCTACAAGAAACTCTGGGCAAAAGATCTGATATTGAATCTGCTCTCCACTCTCTCTTTCCGGGATGGGTTTTCATAGCCCTTGATGCCTCTGGTCATTCGGGAGGGCTTGCTATTGGTTTTAAGGAAGGAAGACTGAAGTTGTTAAATTTCTGGGGTTTACCAAATGTTCTGGGTATGGAGATCGTCTTCCCAGATTTTGATTTTCCTCTTCTGTTTGTCAATGTCTATGGTCCCTGTCAGGGTAGGGTTCCTTTTTGGAACGAATTCCTCTCAAAATGCCTGATAAAGGACAAAAATTTGATAATTGGGGGAGACCTTAACTTCTCTCTGGGGATTGCGGAAGCTTGGGGGCCTCTGGCAAGGGAAGATCCTCTAACAGATTTCTTTTCAAATGCTCTTCATACTCATAAGCTGATTGATGTAAATATCATAAAATCAAAACCTACTTGGAGGAACAGAAGAACGGGGGAGGATAGAATTGCAAAGAGATTGGATCGGTTTCTTATTAGTGAAAGGTTGGCATCCAATATTCCTTTGTTCAGGCAATGGGTGGGTGAAGGGGGAAACTCGGACCATTTCCCCATCTTGTTGGAATTCTCCAAGCCCCCTCCAAAGCCGGCTGCTCCGTTCAAATTCAATGCCTCCTGGCTACAGGAGGACTCTTTCAAAAAAAATTTCAGTGATACTTGGAGACATTGGGGTTTGGGTCATTCGGGGAATAAAGGATCTCTTTTCATGGAAAACTTAAAAAGGCTTAAGAAAGCAACCATAGAATGGGCTTCAGCTAGAAGGAAAAAACAAATTGAAGAACTGGTTAGGATTGATGAGGCCCTTGGTGAGCTTGAAGCCCCAGAGGCTGATGCTTAGGCTACTCAGGAGTCGAAAGAAAGAATTCTAGCACTAGAAAAGAGCAGGGCTAAAATTTTGCTGGATAGGGAAGAAGAATGGAGATTGAAAAGTAGAGCTATCTGGCTGAAAGCGGGGGATGAAAATAAAAAGTTCTTCCACAATTATGCAAAGGGTCGGAGGAATGCAAATACCATATGGAAGCTGAAGGACTCTGAAGGCAGAGAGGCCTCGTCTTTTGAAGAATTATCAATTATGGGCAAGAACCATTTTCAATCTCCCTTCTCTGACCCTGGGGGGATATCTTTAGCTGAAATTATCAGAACATCCCAAGCTTTCCATCGTTTTGTGGAGGAGGACGATGCTGAAGACCTTTTCAGAGAAGTGACTAAGGAGGAAGTAGAAAGTATAATAAAATCTATGGCTAAAGATAAAAGCCCAGGGCCAGATGGTTGGACCATAGAACTTTTCTCCCACTTTTTTGATTCAATTGGAGTAGAACTTACTGAGGTCGTGGAGGAATCAAGGAAGAAAGGAGAAATTTATGGGCCGTTTAACTCCACTTTCATTGCCCTCATTCCTAAAAAAGAGGACCCGGTGTCTTTTGAAGATTTCAGGCCTATATCATTGTGCAATACTATATACAAGATCATTGCAAAAATCATTGCGGTTCGCCTGAAACCTATCTTATCCTCTTGTATTTCGAAGGAGCAATTTGGTTTCCTCGACGGTCACCAGATTCATGAAGCTATCGGGGTAGCACAGGAAACTATTCATAGTATAAGGCAAGCAAACAAAAAGGGGGCTGTGCTCAAGATCAATCTTTCCAAAGCCTATGACAGGATCAGTTGGACATACTTAAGGATGCTTTTGACGCATCTAGGCTTCAAGGTGGAGTTTATAAACTGGATCATGGGATGCATCTCAAATGTAAATTTTGATGTTCTGATAAATGGGGCTGCTTCCCAATTTTTTAAAAGCCAAAGAGGTCTTCGGCAAGGATGCCCTCTCTCTCCCCTACTTTTCCTCCTAGCAGCAGAAGGACTAAGTAGGTTGATCTCAAGTGCCAAGAGTTCAGGTTTGGTCAAAGGTTTGGAAGTTGCTGTTAACCTGTTCATAACTCATCTTCTTTTTGTTGATGATATTCTCTTATTCACAAATGGGAACATAAATGAAATTAAAGAGATTAAAATCATTCTTGATCTGTTCCTGAAAGCTATAGTGCTCAAAATAAATGAAAGGAAGTCTCAGCTAATTTTCGAAGGTTTCAGTAGACAAGAAGAGATCTTGATTGCATCTCACTTGCCTTTTGGAACCTGTAATATGGAGCAACCGTTCAAATATCTTGGCTTTTGGTTAAAACCATCCTCTTATAGAAAGCAGGACTGGAATTGGCTGGTGGCAAAGATCGAGCAAAAAATCTCCCATTGGAGTTTCAAGTGGTTATCGCGGGCAGGTAGACTTACTCTGGTAAACTCTATTCTTCAGTCTATTCTGGTTTTTTGGGCTGCTTTGACTTGGATCCCAAAAGGGATACTTCATAAAATCAAACAGTTTTGTAGCAGGTTTCTATGGTCTGGGTCTAAGGAGGATACTGTTCTTCCTTGGGTGGCTTGGGATAAAATTGCTAGGCCAAAAGATTGGGGTGGATGGGGTTTAAAAAATCCTTTTGATTTCAGTCAATCCTTGGTAGCAAAATTAGGATGGAAAATTATAAATTCGGAGAATCTCTGGACCAGAGTGGTTAAGAGAAAGTATATTGATCCTACTCCTCTTGAAGAATGGATTAGATGCCCAAACAAAAAAGGAAGGAACTGTTTAGTTATTTGGAAAGCCACTACAGAGTCTTTTAAAGTAATTGAACAAGGTCTGGCTTAGCGAGTTGGGAATGGTGAAAGCCTGAGAATTGGTAGGGACCTGTGGGTAGGGTGCAGTGAAGGTTTTGCTCTACCCCCTGATTTGCTCACTCATCTAGATGAGAAAGGAATCAAAAGTTTAAATCAGATAGCAAATATGGACCAGTCAACTATATGGGGGCAGTCTTGGAAAAATGAATATGATCTAGGCTTAGATCTCATTTGGAGGAATGAATGGCAGTTTTTTCTTCAGGAGCTCAGAAGATCAAATGTTAAATTAAAGGACAGACCAGATTCCCTAGTTTGGGCTCATGCTGAGATAGGTTTATATTCTCCTAAGGCTGGGTACAATATTTTGATGAAGAAAAAAGGATGGGACCCCCCTGTTTGGTGGGCAAAGCCACTGTTTAAACTAAAGTGCCCCAGAAAAGCCAGGATCTTCTTCTGGTGCACTTTAAAAAATAAGATCCCTACTGGGAGATTCTCCAATCTCGTTTTAAACAGGGTCCTGGTAGATGCCCTCTTTGTCTTGGAGACACAGAATCCATTCAACATCTGTTTCTTGCTTGTCCTTTTACAAGACAAGTCTGGAATGAAGTGGAAAAGCTATTAAACATCAAATCGAGGTGGGAAGGGGTTGATTTGTCCACAGCCTGGGAATATTGGTGGAATCATTTTAATGTGAAGAATCTGAGAAACTTGCCCCCCATCATTTGCTGGGGTATTTGGATCGCCAGAAATCGTAGTATCTTTAGAGAAAAATCCACCCCAGCGGTAGCCATTGCTATCCAAAGCTCTACCATCCTCGCCAGCATCCCTGAGCCGGATGGTCCCACAAAATCTGATCATCAGAAGGAGCTTCACATTAGAGACAGGATCCCATGGGCTTTCTTTGACGGGGCTGCCCAAAATAATATCACTGGCGCTGGGATTATTATTCACATTAGTCCCTCTCACTCGCTAAAAGCATCGGTGGGGCTCGGGATGGGTACAAATAATTTTGCAGAACTCTCAGCATTAAAACTTCTTCTTTGCTGGCTCATTCACAAAAATATCCTTGCAGTTCAGATTTTTGGAGACTCACTGAATGTTGTAAACTAGGTCATTGGGAAATATAGATGCCAGCATTATATGTTGTTGCCTTTATTAGAAGAAATCCAAAATTTAAAGATGTTGTTTAATGTCTTTTCCATTGATCACATATACAGGGACATGAATGAGGAAGCAGACAGTTTTTCTAAAGTTGGTATGCAACAAGTTGTGGGCACATGGAGAATAACTGAGCAGATCCAGACCCATATCCGTGTGTCGGATCTTCCTCCATACTCTTAATGTTTTTTTGTCAAAACATATATGCACTAGTTTATCAACGGTTTTATATGATACTGGATGCATATGAAAACTGTGTCATCTATTTACTATTTGCTCTATTTTGAAAGAGCATGTAGTGATCTAAAACTTGTTGTATGTATGCATTTTTTGGGTTTTCCTATAGAAAGGAGACCCAGGAAACATATCGGACTACAGTTTCTATGGTATGGCTGTTCAGGCCGAGTACAGGAGTCTAATAGAGTTTGTAGGTATGATGTTGTTCATACTCAGATGAGTTAAATGCTCCTTCTCATGCAGATTTTGTAGAATGTTCACTCATATGCTTTGTAACTTTTTTATCCCTTATAAAAAAGTTCGATTTTTTCTTTTTGAAAAAACTCTGCCATGATCATGAAAGGTAAGAAAACTTTTGGTAAAAATCACATCATCGGAGTTTTGTTGATGGGTTTCGAACCATCTAGTGTGCTTCATCACTGGACAAGATAAAGAACCAGATAATGGCATCGAGTTAAATAGATGGAGAAAAAATTTAGTTGTTATAATATAACAATTAGATTTGACTGAATAAATAATATTTTAATAAAAGGAAATAATTGTCAGAATATAGTTGTTAGTATTGGCCACAATTGCCAAGTTATTACTCTCATTAATCATATCAAACGATTCTATTACGATGACAAGTATAAAAGACAAATAATACATAAAATGATTACTAAAATTTATTTTACCACACATTACAACTATTTATTGGTCGTATCTATATTCCATTGCCCTTGTAGAACTAAAGAAGGTTCCAAATTCCTTTATCCTCCCCTAATTAGCTATATTAGCCTCATTGTGTCTAAAATGTAATAATAAACCTTTATATTCACATAAAGTTACTCACATTCATGAAGTCATATAATTTCAATTTACTTTTGTTTTTTTGAATGGTTATACACATTTATCAATATTAACCAAATTATCCTTATCATGACTTAGTCTAGAATAGTAAAATTAATATTTATACAAAAATATAAATCACAATAAAGATTAATGTAAAATGTTTCCCAAAAATATCATATGAAAACATTAACTTCTTACATATTAACTTGTTGCATGTCTTACTTTTTTGAACTTATTGAATTGAGGCTTATGTGATCCATATCAAATTTTTGAGACAGGTTTTCGGCGATAATCACATCAAAATTTATTTTCTGACACGTTTCGAGCCAGTAAGTGCGGTTCATCGTGAGGACAAGATGAAGAACCAGATCTAGGCTTAGCTTAAATAGAGAGAGATCATTCAAACAGTTAGAAAAAAATAGTTGTAATTGACCAAGAGGACAAGATGAAGAACCAGATCTAGGCATAGCTTAAATAGAGAGAGATCATTCAAACAGTTAGAAAGAAATAGTTGTAATTGACCAAGAAACAACTAAATTTGACCACAGGGACAAGGTAATAGCTATATTTGACGGGTCCAAGAGACAATTAATTCATGAATTAATTTGTTTGAATTTTTTTTTTCCACAGAAAATCCGGGAAAATCAACCCCGAAGGGAATCTTTTAAAGCCCTTCGGCTGAATAGCATGGCCTAACCCCAAGGGCATCGAGGAGAATTGACCCTGTGACCTCTCACTGGGTGAGGTACTTAACAACGGGGACTCGACCAGTTGAGCTAACCCTTGGAGCTTGAATTAATTCGTTTGATATAATTATTTTTAATCTAATTTAAAAATATACTAACCTAGGAACTAAAATCTAAGTATTTATTAGTTTACCAAAAATAATCATTTTTAATTCATAGAACCTAAAAAAATCTAACTTAAATCAAAATATTTATTATCTTTAATTCATATGAAAATATTTTGATTACCCTCAATAAAATAACTCACAATATATTATATTATGTTTAATATAAATTAATTAATTCTATTACCAAACTTATTTTTATATAACCAAATATGAATAATTTTTATTAAAAAAATAAACTCATCCAAACTATGAGTTTTACTATGGTATTAACTAGTTTTTTTTTTAGAATAAATATAATTTAAATCAAAATGTTTATTAATAATTTTTAATTCATATAAACCTAAATATATCTAATTAAAAATATTTCGATTACTCATATTATCTTTACTAATAAAACGAATTAAATAACTTATAATATAGTATATTATGTTTATTTTTATTACTAATATTATTTTTATATAACCAAATATGATAAGGAATACACCTAAATGGTAATCAATTAATATATGATTATAATTTTAAACATATTTAATTGTATACAAATTACTAAGTAAAACATCTACTAAAATTATAGAACTTCACCTCAATAATACAGGGGATTTTCTTAATCCATCTAAAAAAAATAAAAATCAGGAAATCCACTCGATCAAGAAGACAAGGTAAAAAAAAGGGGGAGGGGGACGGGGGGGCTAAGAAGAAATGGCAGGGATCCAACAGCTGCTAATCTTCCAGCCATCATCCTTATTAAGATTGCCCGGCCACCTTTTGATTTCTATGGCCTCCCTAAACTTCCAATGATGAAAATGAGCAACCTTAGCAATAACCTTAACCTCCTCAATACATATATGATGCTTAGTCTTCTCCACGTGTTTAGCCAAGGCTAAAGTCTGAGTCTTACCATGTTTGATGTCAGTTGCATGCTCATGAATCCTTTGATTAATAGAGCGCCCAATTTCACCAACATAGGGGGTCCCACACGAACAAGGAATAACATAAACACCTTTCATGTCCTTGGGGTCAACTGGGCCTTTAACAGATCTAAGGGAGCTATGAATGGTGTTGAGGGTTTGAAGGTAGAGGGAACATTATGCCTTCTGAGGATTCTCGCAATCCTATCAGTGGTCCCCTGAATGAAAGGGAGATGCACCCCTGCGGCTTGATATAGGGGGTCTTTCTTAACCTTGGACCTTTGCCAACTCTGAGGAAGGCTTTTAGAAATTGTTGCCTACTATAACCATTATTAACAAAAACGTTAAGAAGATGGTCTTCTCTTTATCAAGGTTTCCTTCATCAGAGATTCTCAGCGCATGAGTAGCAAGCGTGTTGAGAACACCCCATTTTTTAGCATGGAAATGGTGAGAGTTTGTATGAAGATACTGCTCAGTATGAGTTTTCTTACGAAACACCTTGTGGGAGAAAGAACCATCTTCCTTCTTTGAAATGAGAACATGAAGGAAAGGTAGGCACCCATCGACTTCTTGCTCCATAGCAAACTTTATAGAGGAAGATTGATTGTTGAGATGTTGAAAAAATAGATCTAACTCCTCATGGCCATGAGGCCAGATGACATTAGTATCATCCACAAATCTTTCCCATAAATTCGACAGGAGATGGGCTGATGCCAAAGCCTTGGATTCAAAGTCCTCCATAAAAATATTAGCCACAACAGGGGACAAGGGGGAGCCCATGGCCACCCCACAAGTCTGCTCATAGTATTCCCCTTAAAAGCAGAAAAAAGTAGAGGTAAGACAAATCTCTACTAAATGAGCAATATCAGGGTCAGTGAGGTGATTAATGACCTCAATGGCCTCCTTTATAGGAATGCAAGTGTAAAGAGAAACCACATCAAAGCTAACAAGAATGTCCTCAAGATCACACTTTATGCCCTTTAACTCATTGACAAATGAATAAGAGTCTTTGACAAAGGACTCTGTAAGCCCAACAAGATGAAGAACCACACTTGTTGGTTCGAAACACGTCAGCAAATAAATTTTGATGTGATTATTGCCGAAAATTTGTCTCAAAATTTTTCTAAACTTGTTATAGAAAATTTGAATTCGTTTTAATCATTCTTCCGAATTGTGGAATATGCAATTCTCCAACTTTAAAATGTTGTTAAAACCATTACACTAAATTATATCTTAACAAATATCGTATAAAGACATTACCAATTAAATAAAAATAGAAATAAAATAAATCTCATTTAAAAATATTATTAGTTAAATGGAAATAAAAATAAAACACAAAAAGATTAACAATTATACTTTACCAAATGTATCATGAAAACATATAAATTATAATCATTGGAAAATATTAAAAGAACATTACAAAGTGAGAATGTATTAGAAGAGATTAATAAAAAGGTACTTGTTCACCTTGTAAATAATTGATTTTACTCTTTTAATTTTGCTTCAATATTTTATTTAATCACTTGGTATTTTATATATAACAAGAAGTTATACAATATGGATGCAAATGGGTTTCCTAAAATTGGTTCTAACTTTAGCCAAAACCTCCACCTTCCACTGAAGTGAGGGTGACATAAGGATGCCGAGTCCTGGCTAGACCATTCGAGAATAAAGAGGAGATCATCTTGCAGAATTTAGATAATATCAAAGATAATATTGCTTCCAAATTTAAAGATAAATTGTGGGAAAATAAAGAGTTGGAAGGAAAAAAGGAAAATGCAATATTATAAGGAGGTGATCAACCCCCATCTCGAAAACCAAAATTATCTCTATTTCTTGACTAGTGTTAAGATGAAAATGAACATTTGCAATATTATAACTAATTCTCATGAGCTTCATAGTGAAATTAGGCATTGGTGAATTCTCAAAACACCATGGGATGAAAGAGTTTGTCACATGTGTAGGAATTGGTGAATTCTCAAAACACCTTGGGATGAAAGATTTTGTCACCAATAATAGAAGGGTTGAAGATAAAAACAATTTCTCTTAGATTGTCCATCTTATATTCACATGAAAGAGTTTGCCACCAAGCCCGAGGGTTGAATATTGACTCACATTAAAACACTTTCTCTTAGATTCTCCATCTTATAGTAAAAATCACTTTCTCTTAGATTGTCCATCTTATAGTCACATTAAATTTTTTTCTCTTAGATTGTCCACCTTATACTCACATTCAATTCCATTCAAGCTTATAGGAATTACTAGTCACACATTTCAACTTATTCAATTTTTTTCCACACAATCTAACATGTCTTCAAATAATAGAACTCAGATGGAGGGGGAATTAAACCTGTTAGCTACCACTATAGTTATTTTCCTTTAACAACCTTCTTAAGATTTTAACTCATAAAATATATGGTGATATGGGAACCCTTCTCTCACTTCCTTTTTAGCATGTAAATAAAACGTTAAAGAATCATATTTAATCTATTACCTTCTTAAGGTCTGATAGACTATATAAGCCTTAGTGGGCATTAATCATCATAGTCATCATCATTATACATCCAAATTATCATTTCACTCCTCTTAATATTATTTATAATAATACAATAAATTATTTATTTTTATTTTTATAATATAATAATTTCAAAAACTCTAGAATTAATCTTTTATTTTTTAAAATTTCATATTACTAGTAGTTTATCTATAGATTATTACTTTAATAATAGTTATCATTAATTTATAATAAATTTAACTAATTTTTAAATCCTAAATTTTCGAGAAATTAAAAACATATAATTTAATTATTAACTAGAAATAATTACATAATATTTATAATTTATTTAAACAAATTTTCAATTTTTTAGATAAGTCAATAGTTATAATGAAAATATTTAAAGTCCAAAATAACCTTAATAAAATAAAATTTATTGAATTATACATTTTTTAAAATATATTAACTTGTACTAGATAAACAACTGGAGTAACATTTTTGGTAAAGACAAATTATAAATAATAATTAATTATATATTATTAGAGGATTATAATTAAACAATTTAAAATTCAAATATTAAAATAGATATTCATTTCTCTATATTTAATAACAAATAATTATTTTAATTTATAACATAATAATATCTTAATATAAAATAAAATCTCAAATCAATTTTATATATATATACCCAACAAAACTTAAAAATTTACAACTATTATTATTATAGTCATAAACTTTACTACATCTTAATCACACAATGGAAGTCAATATTTCATACTCACCAACTTCTCTCTCTCTCTCTCTCTCTCTATATATATATATATATAATTAATTTGCATGACTTTCCTTCATACTGTTAAGATTATATATAAGGGTTGCCTTTTTATAAAAATACAACGAGTTATAATAAAATTAGAATAGAATCAACTATTAAAAAATGATGAAGAAATATATGGTTCCATTTCACTTTAACGCACTCTAGTGTGATGGATTCTCACCTCTGGACAATTTTATGTATGTTAAAGGGAACACAGAACAATTCATTTAAGTTAGTTGTATCTTTATATTTGAATTCCTTAGTCTCCTGGAATTTGCAGTCTCGATCTGGGATCACAACCCTAACTACCTCCATCATTAGTTTGTTGTTCATAAATCCCTCGGGACCCTTCAATTTTTTATCTTATGGGTCATCTGGAGAGCATGTAATGCACTAATCTTTGATTCCTCCCAACCTTTTATCTATAGAACCAAGTCTTTTATCATGACATATTTTAAAGAATTTTCTCGTGAACCCTTCCCTTCTTCGTGCCCATATCACTCCTCCTTTTATCTTTGGTCTACCTTTCCATTTGGATTCTTTAATGGAGCTAGTTCCTTTGGGTCATGTGATTGTAGAATGATCATTTATCTAGAACATGATCATCTCTTCAGATTCCTTTGGTTTGGTAAAGTTGAAATAAAAAGTATTTGGTAATAATGCTTTTAATTAAAACTACTCACAACCAAATAAATATATTTATTTTTGTTTTGAATTACCATTAACATTGTTTTTTATTTAGAAAATATTTTACTTTTATTTTAAAAAGAAAATTGTAATTAACATTTCCTTAAATATAAAATATTTAAAAAATAAAAATACAAATACAATTTTATAAAAAAATAATATTACTTTTTTTAAATTAAATTATTAATAAATTTTAAAAAATATAAAACTATTTAAATAAAATTTCTAAAATAAATTATAATATTAATAACAATTACATTGGTAAATAATAATACTAATATTTATAATTTTATTTTTAAATACCAATTTTCCATAGATCAATATTTGATATTAACGGTTATTTCAATTTTAATAGAAATTGTAATAACTAAAAACACATTAATTGTTTTGAACGCAGTGCGGTGAACAGCGGAGGATTCTGACATTTGGTTGCACCGTAAACCCGTGTACATAATTTCTCCGGCAAACACACTTTCCGGTTAACCGTTGCGGAAATGTGTTGACGCATCATGTGGATGCCAGATGATCTCTATGGGCGAATGCTATTTCCAACCCTATAGCAAAGTTAATGCACTCTGACATGCGAGGAAATAGCGCTTGCCCTCTCTCTCCACTCTCCATTCATTTGTTCAGGTCCTGTGAGAGAGAGGGCGAGCGCTATTTCCCCGCATGTCAAAATGCATTAACTTTGCTATAGGGTTGGAAAGGTCCTGTGAGAGAGAGGGCGAGCGCTATTTCCCCGCATGTCAAAGTGCATTATCTTTGCTATAGGGTTGGAAATAGCATTCGCCGGAATTTTAATGTTCCAAGACGTATTTAATGTTTCAAGACATATTTGATGGGCATTGAAAAAAATTTATCGTCAATTTTGACTTGTGTTATACACTTGTAATTTCTCAAAATGACGTTCAATTTCAAATTTCAACTGTCAAAATTAATAATATCTCTACAAACAAACTTGATGCTTAAAATTATGAATGGATTGAACTGGTCGAAAAGAGAGTTCAAACTTAGTGGCTTACGGTTTTGGTTTTGGAAAGAGAAAGGCAAAGAGATATAATTTAATTTTATGATGATTGAAGTCTTTATCTATTGAATATTTATAGAACAAAATATATGAACTCATATCTCATTTCACTTTTATTATAAAGATATAATATGTTTTATTTTATAAAAAAATATATGTTAAATTTTATTTAATAATTTATTTTATATATTAAATAGTTATAAAGTGAAATCAATTATTAATTTTTCTATATTGAATATCTAAATCACCACCCTCTCATGTCTATCTTTGATTTCTATATTAGAGAAAAGATTATTTAACCTTTATGGACTACTGCAACATTGTTGTTGTGCTCCCCTATTGTTCTCCTATTCACCTTTTCTTTGTTTAAAGCAATTTTTTCAAAATTAGCCTGTCTATATCAGAGAAAAGATTATTTAACCTTCATGGACTCCTGCCACATTGTTGTTGTACTCCCCTATTGTTTTCCTATTTACCTTTCCTTTGTTTAAAGCAAAATTTTCACAATTAGCATGTTTAACATAACCATTTTATTTAGCTTTTCACAAGGCTTCATATTCAAATAAGCCTTGGTTAGTTTAGCTAATTTAGGAAAATACAAAGTACTCTGGGAAGGAGATTAATGAATTTTGAAATGTAAAAAGTAGTTGAAAAAGAGTTTTTGATAACGGGAGGTTGATATTCATCAATTTTCTTAAAACATGGAGATTAAAAAGCAAAGATTAATGAAGGATGAAATGAAAAAACTAGTTGAAAGATAGTGTTTTTGATAAAGACAGGTTGATACTCACAAATTTGCTTAAAACATAAAATGAGAGGCATGAAAAATAAAGTTGAAATGCAAAAGGTAGCTGAAAGAGAATTTTTTGATAAAGAGAAGTTGACACTCACAAATTTGCTTAAAACATAAAATGAAAAGCCTGAAAAATACTAAAATGTCATCAACTTTTTATTTGTTGGGCAGCAAGAATTTGAAATTCCGAGCCTGGTTGGTGATTCCTTTTGTCCTTTTTGCGAAAACATATTTTTGTGGCTGAAGTCAAACTATTTTACTGCTATGATAGTTTTTTTCTTTTTCTTTTTCTTTTACATATATATTCATTTAAGTGGCTTAAATTTTAATGAATGTTTTTTAAAATTATAAATTTGATTGTATATTTTATACAAATATGTTTTAATGGTTTTTTTTAGGATATTAGATTTATTTATTGTGTGAAGGGGCAAGTTCAACCTCAATGAATAAGAGATGTTATTTTGTTTAATTATACAATGATATGTATTATTATTTAATAAAAATCAATCATTTAATTACTATATATTAATATTTAAAATTTGTATTTATAGAGATTTTATCTCTTTATTGTTAATAAATCTTAAGTTAAAATAAATCTTAAGTTAATATAAATTTATATTAGTATAGTCAAAAACAGGGAAAAAAAAATTAATAAATGAAAATTTGTTTAAAAAATCTTAATTTAATAATCCAAAAATATTCCTCTTCTAAATAACAATCCCAACCATTAAACTAAAAATTAACAATCCCCACAATTAAACTAAAAAATTGCCAAATAAAACATCACAGTTTTCCGCTTTAAAAGCAAAAATAACGCATTAAATTTAATTATTATTTGTTTCGCCACATATAAAATCGTCGGTCCTATTCTTTTCCACCAATGTTCCAATTCACCAGCACCTTCATTGACCAGCCATGTTGATCGGAACGGGAGGTAACCCCATGCCTAACAGAAATTGCTCAGGTGGGCTCTGTTCGCCGACATTTTATTTGAATTGGAGCATTGCTACTATGATTTTTCAGTGTATTTTAGAGACTTAAAGGTTCGCTTGTGTTACTATCGTCCAATAGATAGTTGTGATGTACTTTTTTTTGTTTTGTTTTTAGTGTCGGGGTATTTCATTGTTTTCGAGTTTCTTGTACGTAGATTACCAGTGGCAGTCATTTCTACCATCGTTAGGTTAATTAAATTTTTAAGATCTTGATACTAAAGCAACTTTTATTATATGTGCCAAGTCATCAATTTAATAAGTTTATCTAACATGGTGTTTACTTTTTTTAACAGGTTAGTTTTTATTATTACTGTGTTTAATGTCGCGGTTTACGGTGGGTTAACTAAGTGTTTTTCTATTTGGAAGGTTTGCTTTAAAACCTAAATTGTACTCAATTTAAACACTAACTTTACTTAACTTGTATTCAATTTAAACCTTAAATTTTAAATTTGTGGTTGTGGTGTGGATATATGGATTATTATTTTGTAAGTTTTTTTTTGGCATAATAATAATAATAGTAGTGTATTCTTATTACATTTTAACATAATGCATTTTTTTTTTGTTATTGTGGGATTATAAGTTTACTTCTAAATAGTATTTTTAAATTTTAAATTTTCTTTTTATTTTTACCAAGATGCAAGCAAGTGTGTGGATTTTTCTACTATATCAATAACGTTTATTAATAGGGCTATACTAATAGTTAAACAACCCCATTTCTTTTGACTTTTCTAGAACTTATTTTCTATTAAATTTTGTCTAACAATATTTTTTATTAAATTTTCAATTATATAAATATTATTACCAAATTTTAATAAAAATGAAAAATT
>APFE031610525.1:45859-61435 GCA_000404065.3 Pinus taeda | reverse complement strand
ATATAGGGTCCAAAAAAAAATTTCCCGGGGCACTGCCCTGGACCCTGTAGAGGGGGGCTACCCGCCCCCCTCAAACCCCCTTGTGACCCCCCGTTGCACAATCGACAACACAAGGGGTGACTCCGCCCCCACTCTAACCCCCCAGTTCACTACGTGGGTTAGGCGTGTAAATAATATAACACAACCCAACAAAATTACTTTCGATTAAAAAGGCTATAGGTATAGGAAACATCCTTTTCAACTTGTCGTAAAGCGCGGTGTCAAACCATGGGTAATGCTAGCATTGTGTTGTTAAGGAAAGGGCCCATTGTAGCAGTCACAGGAGGAAGGGAAAATTTAGTAAGCCCCTTTGGTGGAATTTTTCAAGAAATACCCATTGATTAACACTACAGTTTCCATCATGGAACCCATTAGTTGGAATATTTGGGACCAAACCTTAGTCAAGCCTTGAAGCCATTAGAAATTTAATGTTGGGTGAGAACCTTGACTACTCCTGACTAAGATGCACAGATCAGTTGTTCGGTCCAACTAGTGAATCTCATGGACAATGTATTTAGACCTTGACTATCCGACTTATTGTCTACTATCAAACCTGGTATGAAATATCAGTCGTTGGTTTTTTCAAAGTACCCAAGGCTCGTTACGGTCCTCCCTATCCATGGAAACTATACACTTGGTCAAGGATACTTGGCATGGACACTAGTCAAACCCTAGCTTGGGAATTCAAGAAAGGTGTTAGAGATTTTATTCGAGAGGAGGAAGTGAGCATATTAGTTGTTGGACCCATTATCCTGGGAGACAAAGCACCAAACTCATAATTGTCCCGCCACTAAGGGAGGCGAATATTTTTTCATTTTATATTGTGCAAGGTGGAATGTTGCATCAAAAATTTGAATTAATTGGGTAAGAATTGGTTTGTATTGTTTGGGTTTCATTTGTTTAAGTTGGAGTTGGGAATTAAATTGAAAGAGGTATCCACTATGGTCTTCATTGTGTCAAAGTGGTATCAAAGCTCATAAGCTCTTTGGTATTTAATACATAAAAGAAGAATTGCAACCAGTAAGAGAAAGAAGAATCTAGTGCAAGATACACAAGAGGGACCGAAACACAGAGGCTAAGATTGGAAGAGTTCATAACAAAAAGACATAAATAGGTAGAAGACAAAAGATAAAGAGGAAAGAGTAGAAGAAGTTGCCCATGGAGGATACCAAGTAAGTCTTGAATGATAATGTTGTGACTGTGTTGTAGCAACTACAACCGCCCTCCAAAATTTTTCCTGTTCTTCGATTTTGGAGGTTTCCTTCTTATCCACGAGAGATAACCTTGCACTAATAAAGGTATCCATGCTTCGCTTAAGACTTATATTTTTCTTTTGTGCTTGTGTTCTATTTTTTTCACACTTAGCTTAACTTTATAAGTCACAAGTTGATATCCCAACTTGATCTCACAGTAGTTATGGGATTGCCTCTAGAAATTGCACAATCCTTGAGAAAAATCAACCTTGATGATAGGAATTGTGTAGTCTTGAATTGCAGTTAGCCTTAAGCTCATAAACTACACAGCCATGGAACGCATCCCCACACTGAGCCCAGAAACTGAACAACCCCCACTAAGCTTAGAAACTGTGGAGTGCACACTGAGCCGAAAAGTTGCCCAATTCCCCAGAACTGTGCAGTATTTCCCGATAGTGTGCATGGAAAGTTACCCCCAGAAAAAGGAAAACTAAAGGGAAAAAATCATCCACAGGAAGTAGGGATATATTATTAGTTCCCTGAAGATGGCACATTTCTATTTTTAGAAGTTTCCGCCAAGTGTTGCCTTTGTCCTTGATCGGTGGCATGCGCATCATAAAACCTCATTTTCTCAAATATATTTAATAAATGCTTCTAGATCTCATTTGAACATTCAATCTAGGAGCTCTAACATTCCTGAAGAGATCAAGGAACCTTTGGTGGGGTCATCGTTGTTTTTCTAAGTGAGTTTTTCTTTTATCGCTTGTTTCCACCTTTCTATCACTTTTTGTTGTTTCGCATTTGTGGGTGTTGTTTTGCTCATTTCTCTTGATGGTTGTTGGCATTTCAACTTGTTTTAGCTTGTAGACGTGTTGTTTCAATCTATAAATTTCCTTTCACAAATGTCTCATCGATTTTCTTGTTTTTTCACTAATGGTTGTCATTGCGACGACTCTACTAACATACTTGATTTTCCTTTTGTTTGATCAGTTTCTACACTTGATCCACATTGATTCATTCACACTTGGTCATTTTTTAGATCAATCTCAAATAATCATTCACTTCTTCTCATTTTTCACACTTCTGCGGGGTAGACCTGCACATTCCCCAACCGTTTTTCCTTGCCCAACTTGGAACTACGTAATCCTAAGGTTCAAACCACAAGCTTGGCCTCTGGAACTAAACAATGCATAGTACAGGCTTACTCCAAATGCAATCTGTGTAGTTCCAAGCCTCAGTCTATCACCTTAGTCACTGAGACTACACAATTCTAATCTCTCCCAGTCTTTGCCCAGGTTGGGACTGCACATTGCACAGTCCCAAGCCTCAAGCTTCATCCTTGGCTATTGGGACTGTGTAGTGTGTAGTTCCCACAAGTAGCTAGTCCATCTTGCCAATGAAAATTGTGGAATACTTGATGGACCTCTAAATTAGACATAAATTAAGGCACATGCCTCTAATTTAAAACATAAATTAAGGCCTATGACCATCCTTCAGCACATTAAACCTCTCTTTTTTGCATTAGATAATTTATTTTTAACTTTAATATATTCATTAGGAAGGTTTATGAATAATTAATATTTGTGCCTAATATTATTTATTTTTATGGAATATTATAAGAATATTGGGCAGATTATGAAGAGTTGGAGGAGGAGATAATTTAGGGACTTGTGCCCTACTATTGGAGGATCAATAATAAATAATAAGTCAACAAGATATTATGGAATTATGACACAAATTGTGAAACTCCAGTGATTGAGAAAATCTAGGAATGTGTTCCACTAATCAAGGAAGAAGATCCACCAATCAAGGGAGCATATCCACTAATCAAGGGATTTTGGTGGGGAAATCTTCCTCCATCCATGGGGAATGATTATTAATCATTTTTTATAAGTACCAAATCAAATTTTCCTCTAGGGAATGATTGAGAAAATCTAGGAATGTGTTCCCTGCCATTTAATGCAAATTCCTAGTATTGGGGGCTAGATCCACTAATCAAGGAATTTTGGTGGGGAAAGCTTCCTCCATTCATGGGGAATGATTCCTAATCATTTTGTATAAGTACTAAGTCAAATTTTCCTCTAGGGAGATTTTTTAGTTAGTTTTGTTGTGGAGAGAGCTTGTGTTTTTGCAGCTCCATCTTATTTTCTTGCGGGGATGTAATTCTATTGATGAAAATATGAAGATTGGTATCATGTTCAGCTTCTAAATCATGTTTTGCTCCATAGGTCTATGATTTTCCTTGGGCTTAGCCATCACAAGAACCTCATAACCCTTTTGTATCATTTTCTTTCCTTTTTTTCATTGCTTATTCACATGCATCTCTAGTTTTTTATTTCTTTCTACTTCTGCAGTTAGTATTAATGATTTCTTGTTTTAGGATTGAGTTAAATGGTTGATGCAAATTCTTTTGCAGGATCACAAGCATTATTTCATACTTGGAAAATCTTTGGAATTTCATAGTAATAATTGAGTTGCTTGGATTAGTCTTCTTATTCCCAAATCTAGATTGCTGGACCTCCTTTTTTAACGAAGAACAATAAATTTCTGCTATTTTTTAGAGCATCCTAACGAGATTCAATCGAATTTATTCCACTTGCATTAGATCAGAAAAACATTCTAGTTCATAAAAAAAATTACCCCATTGAATTTTCACTTGATTTGGTTAGGCATTTCTTAGATTTACTAGCTCACTAGTTCTCAAATTTCTAGATTTTCGACTAGTAATGTTTTTTTTTTTTTTTGCATGGATTAACATAAGTATTTTTGAGTAATTCCACTTGGAATCAGGACCTAAAACATCCTAGTTAATAAAAAAAAATTTCCCATCCAATTTGGATTTGATTTTCTTTGTCATTAAACCTTCACCAATTTCATCATTTCACAAGGAAACTTCTCCAAACGTTTTGAGCGAATCCACCCATATCCCGACTTTGGTTTTGAGTTCTAAGTGATCCTAGGAATTTTCCCAGTCCATTCCACCCATCACACACCTTTCCTAGGCCTCCCATCACCTCCAAAACCTCACATTTTTCTCTCAGTTGTATCCTATAGGTTTCATGTAATTCCTAGGTTTCTAGTACATCCTGTAGGTTTTCCTAAAACAACCTGTTTTGAGGCCGAATTGATGGAAAACTTATAGCAAGTCACCAAAAGCCTCCCAAGGGTCTCCCACACCATCCAAACATCTCCTAACACTTCCATCCAACCTCCAACATCCTTAATTCACCTTCCACATCACCAAAAGACACTAGTTTGCATACTTGATTTTGCATGAAAAGACAAAAAGACAAAAATAGATTTATTTCAGTCCCTTTACTTGCACATTAGTGATGTTTTATGCTTCTTAATTCCATTCTTAGATAGTAGCATTCGGTTCATGATAATTTAGCATGATTGCAAAGCATAGTTTCTTGGCAGTTAATTAGGACATGTTGTGATTTAGCATTGAATTTCCGTCTCTTTCCTTGTACTTTCTTTCTTGCAATAGGTTAAGGTTCCATTTCAAACATTTCATTTTCTACAATTAGTTTAGGATTTGACTTCAGTACATGCACTCCATTACATCATGAAAACAAAGGAATGACACATTGTATGCCACACATATAGTGCCGACACCTCCTAAGTTTGCACGAACCCCAGGTAGAAGAAGAAAATGGAAAAAAATGTAGAAGAAATTGATGGCGATGATGACAATGTGGAAGATCCTATCAGATTTCCCATTCAAGATACTGATGGAAGTGTGCACGTGAAGAACATCCCTCCATATTTTCTTCCAAAATTTCATGGTCTAAGGTCAGAGGATCCGGAAACCTTTCTCTTTAAATCTGAGATTGTTTGTAGATCTTATGGTTACTTATTAAAAACTCAAAAATTGAGATTGTTTCCAGAAATATTGAAGGATAGAGCTCTTAAATGGTTCATGAGTTCAAGGACTAATTCAATAAGATCATGAAATGATATACAAAAGATATTCCTATAAAAATATAAAGATCATGATCTTAAAGAAGAAATCTTTAGAATGAATCAAAGAGAAGATGAGAGTCTAGAGTATCTAATAGAGAGGTTCATGTATAATGTTAAGAGGGAAAAACTACATCATTTAGGATCTAACACACTAAAAACCCTCTTACTTAGAACAATTAGGGATGAGTGGATTGATATCCTTAATCTCATAAGTAAAGGTGATATATATCAATTATCATTTGATGAAATTTGTGAAACATGCAAACACATATCAAGAGGAAAAGCAAGAGTAGGTAAATCAACATCAAGATCGGTAAGTCAATCTAAACTTTGAAATTTGTTTGATGACTTTAAAACATAAATTCTTAGCAATCTAACAAAAAAAGTAGAAATGTTAAGAATACAAAATGAGAAAAAAGAAGATGTTTGTGTTTTCCATGCAGAATCATATGATGTTAAATGTTGCTCCTCATTACCAAGGTTGAAGGAAGTTCACCAAGAGGACAATGGAGCAAGTCAATTGCCAATGCAGCAATGTTATGTAGATCCAAGAAGACCATGTCAGCCTATTCAGCTTGATATGATGCAAGATCCTAATTCACAATTTCAAGCTTATGCACATCCACCTCAAAGTAATTGGAACACATCATTTCCTTGGAAACATTGGCCATCTCAACCCCAAAACCAATCTTGGCAACAAGGTTGGAAAGGAACTTATGGGAGCCATCCACAATATCCTCAATATCCTCCATGCCAAACTCCACGTTATCCTTACCATTCACCTCCACCACAACCGCAACCCCATCCACATCCATCTCAAATATACACTCCCACTCAACTACCTGTACCACCATTTCCAAATCCACACATTGAAGTAACTCAACCCACTTACAATGTTGAGGTACAACACTTCCAAACAACTCCTCTTGAGCTCAATGGTATTCACCATAGCTTAGGAAACGTATTGAAAAAAGAGATTATATTGATATCATTGAACGACCACATCCAGAAGAATAAGATTCAAAAGAGAAAATCAAAGAACCATGGGATGCATTTGATGAAGAGAAGACAACAAAATCTGAGAGTGAGAAAGCTCCCTCATGGTTACCATCAAATCCTCCATGTATTCAAGAGATCAATCAGCAAAAAGAGGAAGACTTGAAGGTCATGATAGAAGAAGACATACAAGATGATCTAAATCAGCAAGTGGACCAGAGGCATCACAACTATATTGAAATATGGTTCCAAACAGTCACTAAGTTGCAACATCACTCTCTTCCCCAACTATGCTTGATCCTTTGAAAGTCAAATCATTTGGTCTCTGAAATCTAGGTACATGTCAAAGCATACATTTCAAGCCTCCACATCATTTTGCCTGTCACATTGATGTGCACATGGCTCCATTGGAAGTATTCTTATACTTGAAAGTGATTTTGTTTTTCAAGTAGGGGAGGGTAGAAGAAAAAAAAATGAAAAATAAGAGGAAAAAATAAAAATCTAAGGTGAAAACCTCCTTGGAGGCACCTTAGATTGGCTCATTTATTGAAAACCTCCATGAGGCGGTTAATGGGTTGGAAAAAAGAAAAAAGAAAAAAAGAGAAAAAAAAAGAAAATCCTAGGTGAAAACCTCCTTTGAGGTGCCTAGGCAGGCCTACTAGTTGAAAACCTCATTGAGGCAGCTAGTAGGCCTAGAAGCAAAAAAAGAGAAAAAATAAAAGAATCCTTGCTCCATGAATGCATGTACTCTCAAACATCTGCAAGCAACAAGAACAAAGTTGGTACCGAAAGGAAAATTGGTGAAGCCTAGTCAAAAGAAGTCAAATTTTGACTTTCTCTTCCTTGGTCAAATTCTCCAACAAGGCCAAGGGCATGCTAATCCATCACCCTCATCTATTTCCACCATCCACCCATCATTCTCAAGCTTCTACCATTCAATTTTCTTGTTTTCCTAAAAAACTACAGGATGCTTTGTGTTACTACAGGATATAAAAATACATAGAGCAGAAATTTGTTTTTGCCATAACTTGAAAACCATGTATCCATTTGCCAAGTTGTTTCAAGGGGAGATGCATATGGATGATGGTAACATGCTCAAGCAATTTTAGCAAATTCTAGTGCATGGTTTCCAAGAAATTGGTCTCCATCACCTTCATCCATTTTTGCATTCTCTTAATATCCATGCATCCATTTAAAAATTTGTTTCATGGGGAGATGCATATGGATGATGGTAACATGCCCAAGCAATTTCAGCGAATTCCAATGCATGGTTTTCAATAAATATGCCTCCATCACCTTCAACCATTTTTAGTTTTTCTCGAGATCTGTGCATCCATTGACTAAAAATTTTCAATGGGGAGGTGCATAATGATGATGGAAACATGCTCAAAAAGTTTCAACTCAGTTCAGTCTACCGTTTGGGAGATATGGACAAAACAAATTGTTGTCCTGTAAACCTGCAAGATATAGATCAACACCTATAAGATTGGAAGTGAGCAGTTTTAAAGGAAATCCAGAGGTTAACGAAGCTCCTCCAAAGCTTAGCAGCAACATCAAGATCATCAACATCACCATCCAGCACCTACACATCAACATCAACTCAGTAGCATCATGCATGTCTCTCCAACAACCATCATGTAGGTACAGGTATGCAATATTCTTGACCTCTTCTCTTGAGCATATTATAGTTAGAAATTTGTTGTCAATGCATGAAAGATGAGGTTTTATAAGCTAAGGATTGCTTATCAATCTCAGCCGCCTTTAGCTAGTTAATTGCAACTCATTCCTTCACTCATGCAATGTTGAAAAGTCAAATTATGAAGCATGATCATTTCAAGGAATGAGGACAACAGTTAAAAGAAGAAATTTTTGCAAAGCCAAGGCCGCCACAATACTCCAAGCCCTCCATCCACTTCATATTCACTATCTATTCAGCATTCATCCATCCTATTTCATTCTTGAAAAAAAAACAAAGAGAGCATCCTCTCCATTTTCATGAAATTTCCATTTGCAAGTCAGCAAGAAGGATGGTCAAAGAGCAAAGGAGGATCACAAAGAGACCCATGTCACTCACTTTTTTATTTTACCACTCATTACCATTCATTCCTCCACCATTTATGTCATTTTTTCGACTCCTTTACTTTAGTTTACAAAGGGATTGTGTTTTCTACAAGATGATCCTATAGGAATTACAGTGACCCAAAAACCCTACAGGAGGCAGCATTAAGGCAAATAAATGGTGGAACAAGGTAAATGAAAGTTGATAAGGGTGTGGAAGACTTTGGCAAACTGAAAAAAAACAATCAATAACCATCTTGAATAAGGGGAAGAAGGAAAACTAATGGTCTCAAGAAACAAGGATTTTCTTTGCACAAATATGTTTTTTGGCTTGTCCTTGGAGAGATTACAACCAAGATTCTTAATGCACAAGAGAGAGGCCACCAAGGCCATGGATGAGGCATAATGAGGTCAGTATGTTTCTCAGAGGAATAGCAACGCTTTCAGCAGGGGGTATGATGGGCCTCTAAATTAGACATAAATTAAGGCCCATGCCTCTAATTTAAAACATAAATTAAGGCCTATGACCATCCTTCAACACATTAAACCTCTCTTTTTGCATTAGATAATTTATTTTTAACTTTAATATATTCATTAGGAAGGCTTATGAATAATTGAATATTTGTGCCTAATATTATTTATTTTTGTGGAATATTATGAGAATATTGGGCAGGTTATGAAGAGTTGGAAGAGGAGATAATTTAGGGACTTGTTCCCTACTATTGGAAAATCAATAATAAATAATAATTCAACAAGATATTATGGAATTATGGCACAAATTGTGGAACTCCAATGATTGAGAAAATCTAGGAATGTATTCCACTAATCAAGGGAGAAGATCCACCAATCAAGGGAGCATATCCACTAATCAAGGGATTTCGATGGGGAAATCTTCCTCCATACATGGGGAATGATTCTTAATAATTTTTTATAAGTACCAAGTCAAATTTTCCTCTAGGGAATGATTGAGAAAATTTAGGAATGTGTTTCCTACCATTTAATGCAAATTCCTAGTATTGGGGACTAGATCCACTAATCAAGGGATTTTGGTGGGGAAAGCTTCCTCCATTCATGAGAAATGATTCCTAATCATTTTGTATAAGTACCAAGTCAAATTTGCCTCTAATCCAGATTTAAACAGGAACGCAACAAATTACAGAGATAACCATAAACACAAAGATGCAGCGGAAATAATACTTCATTTCATTAATGTAAAATACTGAAATATGCTTACAAAAAACAATGGAAATAGACCAGCTAGGGCAATGGTAGCTTATCTCTAAGAAGAGATGTGGCGGCTACATGCCTCTAAATTGTGTTACAATGAGGCTCGAAGGCCTATTTATTGTTGAGAAACAATGGAAAACCCTCAACATCCAAAAACCTAACCCTAGAAGATGAAATGGCAAACTGTGGGCCCCGTTTGGGTAAATTGGTACATCAACTTCCCGAGGTCGTAACTTTGGCATACGATATCCATTTGACGTGTACAATATATCATTAGAAAGATCTATATGAGAATTACAACTTTGGGAAGAGAAACATTAGTCTATGGACCCATGTTTCTCCCAGTTTTCCAAAAAAATGTCATTTAGAGCCCCAAAATGACTCCGGAAGTTCAGGACCCGAAAAACTGCTAAAAATTGTAAATTGTGCTACAATCAAGGAAACTGAAAAGCTGAAAGAAACAATGTTGGGGGTCCAAGTGGGCTTGGAAGGTGGCCACCAATATCCACCTGGATCATTCCTCCCCCCTTAGGAAGCAATGGTCCCCATTGCGTTGAGTTCCTCCATGAGATGAGGAAACTTCTGTTGAACTTGGTCCCTGGTGAGCCACTTGCCCTGGTGAAGGAGTTGGCCTGCTTTGACAACTCAATACAGTTGGATATTCTACTGGCAGGTGTACTTGATCTATGTGTCCATGATCTGATCAGTTGTAGCTTATTTTATGCAATCTGGATTTAACTCTGTGGGTGTGAGTTGTTCTGCAATGTTGGATGTGCCTAGTAATGGTGGAAAGTATGGCCAAAGGCAGTCCACATTGAACACTAGGTGCAGGCCAAGGAATGGGGGAATACTGAGCTCAAATGCATTGTCTCCCATAGCCTTGGTAATGGTGTAAGGACCATATCAGAATGGTCTGAGTTTTCGATAGGCTCCGGTAAGGCGTTCCTTTTGCAAATGCAATCGGACTTTGTCGCCCACTTGAAACTTATGCGGCACCCGATGTTGATCATGTTCCTGCTTGTACTTGGTATTTGATTTCTCCAGAATGTCATGGACCTTCTGGTGAATATGTTGGATGTGCTCAATGAAGCTGGTTGCCTTATTTGTTTCGGACTGGACATGAGCCAAATTTGCGCGAGTAACTACAAATGGCATGGCCACATCAATGGGACATAATGGTTGGAATCCAAAGCCCACCTGAAAAGGTCTATGGCCAGTCGAGCTGTGGAGAGCCCGATTGTAGCTGTGCTGAACATAGGGGAGGCTCTCGTCCCATGTGCGTGGATGCTTTGAGTTGTACATGCGCAAAATGTGTACGATCATCCTGTTGACAACCTTTTTCTGGCCATTAGTTTGAGGATAGAAGGCTGTGGACTTAGTGAGTTTGGTGTCCAGTATCGACCAGAGACTGGACCAAAATGTACTGAGGAACTTTCTGTCCTGATCTGAGATGATAGACTATGGGATCCCAAAGTGTACCCACACTCGTTCAAAGAAGAGTTTAGTAGTGGCTTCTGCTGTGATATTCTTCTTGCAGGCCACCATTGATCTAGATCTTGGGAGGAGGCCCCCAAGATCTAAAATATTGAAATGGATCTCGGGAGGAGAGACCCCCAAGATCTGAAAAGTTGAATTGCCAGAAGAAAAATAGGAGAATGCCCAATAAACAAAACCACAAAGAAACTTTTTATTAAAAACCACTAATCTGGATTTAAACATGAACGCAACAAAATACATATATCACCATAAAGACATATATGCAGCGGAAATAATACTTCATTTCATTACTGTAAAATACTGAAATATGCTTGCAAATAGAAGTGGAAATAAACCAACTAGGGCAATGGTAGCTTATCTCTGAGAAGAGATGTGGAGGCTACATGCCTTTAAACTGTAAAGGCTACATTGTGGCAGACAATCTGTCCTTTTACAAAATGTGACTTGTTACTTATAGTATTTTTCAGTTACAATACCATGGGTCAATTCCATGGGTGAATGAATACCATGGGTAGATTTTATAATACCACGGGTGGATGCCATTTACAATACCATGGGTTGATGAATAATATGGGTGGATGAGTACCATGGGTTGATGCCATTTTCCATTCGGATCATTCAGCTAGGGCGATGGTAGCTTATCTCTGAGAAGAGATGTGGTGGCTACATGCTTTGAACTGTAAAGGCTACATTGGGGCAGACAATCTGTCCTTTTACAAAATGTGACTTGTTACTTATAGTATTTTTCAGTTGCAATACCATGGTCCAATTCCATGGGTGAATGAATACCATGGGTGGATTTTACAATACCACAAGCGGATGCCATTTACAATACCATGGGTAAATTCCATGGGTTGATGAATAATATGGGTGGATGAGTACCATGGGTTGATGCCATTTTCCATTTGGATCAACCATAATGGCCATCTTCAAGAGCCTATCGAATACCACAAAAACACAGTGGTTTCCATGCTTAGTGGAAGGAAGGCTTGATATGTAATCCATGGAGATGGATTCCAAAGGTCGACTAGGGGTAGGCAGCAGGGGTATAGAGGCCTTGCTTCTTGATGGTTGGTTTAGCAATGGCATAGGCAGTGCATGATCTGATGTACTTCCCGACATCCTGTCGAAGATTCGGCAAATAGAAATTCTTCTGCAGTACTGCCACCATTTTCTTGACCTCGAAATGCCCAGCAGCTCGACTATAGTGTGGTTCCCAAATCATCTTGGCACGCTTGCTTGAAGGAACACAAAGGTGACCCATGTGGCATAACAAAGCATCCTGGAGGTGAAAATATGGAACATGCTGACCCTCCAAGAGTGTTTGGTATGTGTGGCCGAATTCTGGGTCACTTTTGTAGAGAAGTGGCCAATCAGAAGTCTCATGCACACAAGAGTTGAGCATGGTGGTTAACGTCATGATCGGTGGTCGACTGAGGAAATATGCAACATTATTGGTGCTACCCTTGTTATACTTGATATTCAAATGGAACTGTTGCAGGTATGTGGACCACTTCTGATGGCAATCATTCTGCAATTCCTTGGGTCTATATGAACTACAGGGGTCTGTGGTCTATGTGAATGACCATTTCCTTCCCCAAAATGTAATGATTCCATTGTCGGCAGGCCTGCACAATGGAATACATCTCTTTGTCATAAGTGGGATACTTCCGGATTGTGTCTGAAAGTGTCTCACTGTGATATGCCACTGGATTCCCGTGTTGAGTAAGGATTGCCCCAATAGCATAGTCAGAGGCATCTGCCTCGACCTCAAATGGTTGTTGCAAGTCTGGTAATACGAGCACTGGTGTTGTGTAGAGGCGATCTTTCAACTCTATGAATGCCTTCTGTTGAGATTCATACTAAAAGAATTTTTCTTTCACTCCTCCCTTGGTGACTTGACTCAAGGGCCAAGTGATATGAGAAAATCCCAACATGAACCTGTGGTAGAAGTTGGCAAGACCTAGAAAGTTACGGAGCTTTATTAGAGTGGTTGGAGATGGCCAAACCCGAATGACTTGGATCTTGGTTGGATCCACATGTACCCCCTGTTCATTAATAATGTATCCCAAATATTGAACCTAGTTCATGCCAAAAGTGCATTTCTCCAAATTGGCACATAATTTGTGTTGCTGCAGTGTTTGGAGAACCTATTGGATGTAGTGGAAGTTCTCTTCCCAACTCTGGTTGAAGATTAGGATGTCATCCAAGTATACCACTACAAATGAGTTGGTGAATGGCTGCAAGATGTCATCCATTAGCCTCATGAAGGTTGCAAGAGCATTCATCAATTCGAAAGGCATAACCAACCATTCGAAAAGGCCCTACTCGTTGAATTCAGTCTCCACACATTGGAGGGTTCGATTGGTACTAGTGATATCCTGACTTCAAATTGATCTTGTTGAAATATTTCCCCCCTTCAGTTGGTCAGGAGGTCAAATCCGTGGATCGGGTACCTATTATGGACAGTGATCTTGTTCAGCGCCTGATAGTCAATACAGAGTCTCCAAGTCCCATCCTTCTTTTGTACCAACACGATCGGGCTCCCACAGGGTGATGAACTTGGACGAATGTGACCTTTTTGTAGTAGATCCTGAATCTGCATCTTGATTTCATCGTTCTCCAGAACGGAGCACCAATAGATTGGTCCATTAGGCAATGACGCACCTGGGGTTTAATCAATGGAGTGCTTGACCTGACAATGCAGAGGAACCCCTGTAGAGGAGGTGGAGATGTCCTCGTAATTCTCCATGACCTTGTCCATCTGTAGCTGTCATGTGGACGGGACCTATCTGGAGGTCATGGCCACCATATTCTTCTTTCCTTGAGGGTGCATCATTAGGAAAACAAATTTCCCGATTTTAGAAATGAGCTTATTGCATTGTTTTGCAGTAACCAAAGAGATGGTGGTAGGTGGTGCTACCTCTAGTATCCTATACAACATATTTCCCAAAGTAACAATAACAACATGGGGCGTTGATTCGTACAAAGCATGTTGCTTCCACAAGTATAGTTGTCCTAATAATACATCACAAACTTCAAGGGGAGAAATGTCACACAATACCTCATCTGTGAAGGGATTGATGTTGTATGGAAGGCGACACTGCTGGCTCACGCGAAGATCTTGTCCTTTGTGAAGCCATCCGATGGTGTATGACTGTGGATGTGTTGTGGTCGGTAAGCTCAGCTGCTTCACGACCTCTACTGAAATGAGTTTCTTTTGGCTCCTGCTGTCGAGAATGAACTGTAGCAGGGAGACCTTTACCCACATCTGGGAGTGGAAGAGATGCTCCTCCTCCACTAGATCTTCAGGTTCCTCCTTTTGGATCTTCATAGTGGAAATGGTGGCGTTGGCCTTCGCATCGATAATCTGCTTCGCTTTGTCATTCCCCTTGTTGGGTTCTGACTTAGAGTCAGAACATACATCTGATTCTGAAACCTTTAGCTCGGCCACCAGTGGCTGCTTGGCTCAACACTCACTTGAGTTGTGAGTGGAGCTCTTATGGAACTCACACCACTTTCCCGTGTCCTTTTTTGGCTTCACGACATTGTTCTTTTCTTACACCTTTGGCAGGTTGTCTTGGGCCACCCCACCTTGCCTTTGTCCTTTGTTCTGCAGTTTAGGGGCACCTTTCCCTTGCTTTGGATTCGTAGATCCAAAGTCTCGTTTATTCTATTTAAACTTTTTCTCGACCTTGGCGGCATATCGATTAGCTGTGCCGAGTGAGGGGATGTTAAGGAATTCTATTTCTTCCTGGATGTACTTGTGCAGGTAGCCATGGTATTTTAGTACAAAATGCTACTATGAATCCTTGATACCCAACTTTGTGCGAATGGTATGGAAAATATTGGTAAACTCCGGCACGTCTTGGTCCCTCCCCTATCGCAGCGTGGTCCACTTTATGTATTGATCCTCATAGCTTCTGACAAGGTAGTACTGCTCCTTGATGGCATCCCGAAATGAATCCCAAGTGGGTGCGGCTGAAAATAGTGAGCTTGTACTTTCATCCTTCTGCTCACAGTAGGTTTCCGACCAATCCTTGACTTGGGGGGCTGCTTTGAGAAGAGCGAAAATAATCTTTTCCCGTCTGGAGAAATCATGAACAGAAAAATAACCCTCTAGTAGATTTAACCATTTATCGACGGCATCTGCATCTATCTGGCCCTTGAATATGGGGATTTCAAAATTAACTTGTACCTTAAATGGTGTGGCATTTCGAGAGTAGCTGTTGGAAGCCGATGCATCACCCCTAGGTAGCCGCTGAAGGATCTAGGCAAAGCTGTCCACCATCGCGTTCCTTTATCACTCGAGGGATTCTTCAAGCAAGATTTTGATAGGATCTCCTACCCCCTCGTATTTCTTTTCATCTGCCATGGGAGGCCATAGGGATTTGCAAGGCTGTTCTTGTAAAGGTTTGACCAATTCAAGCCCTAAATCCTTATATCCCGACCTCGTTGGGGACATGCAAAGAAAAACAAAGAAAAAGTAGACTACTCTGATACCACTGATCCAGATTTAAATAGGAATGCAACAAATTACAGAGATAACCATAAACACAAAGATGCAGTGGAAATAATACTTCATTTCATTAATGTAAAA
>APFE031610519.1:0-11535 GCA_000404065.3 Pinus taeda | reverse complement strand
ATGCAAGACAATCCAACCTTACTTTCCATGCCAGGTACATTTGACACTCTTTCATTGTGTGTGTACATATACCTTGATGCTCTAGAAAATTTATTTGCGATAACATTTGACATTTTTCTAGGTAACTATAGAATAAGTGGAGAAGCATCATCTTCTACCATGACTGATCATCTACAGAAGGACTTCAACTCTAGTGGGAATCAATGAGGTATGCACAAAGAATAGATAAGCTAGGTTATTATGGCGTCATCAGGTAGCCCTTTATCATATGATAAGTATATTTATGTTTTCCCATTGTTATGTTGTTGTAAAAATACTTTATTAATCCTGTTCTGGACACAAATCAACCCCTATTTGGATTTTGAAGCCTGAATTTGGTTATTTTTGAAGAGATTACAACTTTTCCCCATGCCAGGTTGATTACCACTTGAAGCTTGGGGTTTGCATCTTCAATGTCAATGTTTGATACATTGGATTGCTTGTGTGATTTATTCTCTTATCCATCATGGATCTGTCTATCTTTGTTTAGATGGAGATATTATCCCTTCTAGAGGCTATATTTCTTTTTTCTCCTTTGTAACAATACGCCGTACATCCATACCAACCAATCTTATGCTGTCCATACTCTTACTTCAATGCTTACATAAATCAAGGTTGTTTTTATTTAAGTACCAGATAAAAATATGTCCATACCAACCAACATTGTTCCTTTACATAAGAAATCATGGTGTTGTCCATGCTTTTGATGCCTTCCTTATGTCATTTGTGTTGTACATGATCCCTCCTCTTGTCAATTAATGACCTGAACCACTAACTTGACACTGCTTCATTGTGCACTATGACATTTTTATCTAACTTCTTCGGAAAATGAGGAACTGATGTGAGTGTCCACGTTTGTGGAGCCCAATATTAGTATCTTCTGGGAAGGGCTTTAATTATCATTGACTGCTGGGGTGGACTTCTGTTTTTTGGCTTCTCTAGTTTCTATTTGTGCAGGCAGTACTATTTCTGAGTTTATAAACTGAAAAACTGTTTTAAGTTTGGTAGCTTTAATTTCTCTTCTTTTACACTTTTCATTTAATTCACAATAACAAAATTAGCAGGAGAATCTGGTACACAAATCACTTACTGCACTTATATGGTGATGTGATGAATGTGGAATGCCCTTGAATGATTAGCCTAGGGTATTTTATTGGAGAATTTGGGATGGGAGATTATTCATTGGTTTGTAATGGTTAGAGTAAATTCTGGAAGATAACAAATGGATAATATTTGAATGGGGGAGGTTGAGATGATTCCCATGCTTCATGTACTTGGGCAGTTGAGTTTAGTAGCATAGAGTTGTTGAGAAACTAGTGTTTTAGAGAACAAGAAATGAAGCATTGATCAAAACAAAGCTGAAGATGCCCAAGGTAACAAGCTGCTCAAATTTACATCCTTGGTGAGTGCTTTTCACGTTAATGTGGTTAGAACGGTAGTACTGCTATTTAATTGGACTTTTAACCTCCTGAGTCCCAAATCCCTTGGATCTTATTCTAGGGAAAGCTTTTCTTTGGCTACATCGATTGCTCTCCAGACTTATTATGAAGCTCCTGACAAGTGGCAAGAACTGATTTAGACTAATCTAATTTCATCTTAATTGCAGTCTCTTGGAAGCCATTTCTTTCAGCCAGTCCAATTGTTCTAATCTCTAAAGCTTTGTTGAAACTATCGGTCCTGATGAAGTGTTTTAACTTACCACTTGATCTAGTAGTAGCCCCTTAGGAGCCCCTCCTAGGAACCCTGCTAAATTGAGCGATAATAGGTCTCATGGTTTATCTGGTTATTAAATCCATCTAGGAAGATGCACACATAGAAAATCTGTCCAGGAAGATCCATACATAGCAAGTCTCTCTCTCTCTCTCTATGAAATTTTGGTGGGCTGGTCACCACAATTCTAGGCTGAGGAAGTCTCAAGGTAGTGGGAGGATGCCGAGACCTAGTCTAACGTACAGCAACGAGGTGTTTGAGGTTGTCTAGAGGCCGCAGGTCTGAAGTTCGTTGAGAAGCTTATCATTATTACGGGTTCCTACTAAGGCTGTTTTTAGGGCAGCAGTGCAGCATTAAACCTATCCCAAGGAAGCGGAAACCTTATCCAGATCTTCTGGGATCAGGCAAGACCTTAAAAACCATCTGTGACACATACATGTTCAGATTTGGATAACAGAGCATCCAAACAGCCTTCCTAGGCAGTGGCTTTCCCCCTGAGACGGCAGTAATGCCAGCACAGCAAGGGCTGGGAATATTATTGTACGGCAAGAAGAATTTTGGTAGGAAGGGTTTGTCACAAACCCTCCTAGGCAGCATAACAAGTCTCGAAAATAGTACCAAGAATCCTGAAAAATTTACAACTGATAAACTATGAGTTGCTAAGTAACAGTATAGCTAAATATAGCTTGTTGTGTTAGAATAATTACTACAGTTCTGTTATTAAATTATTAGGACTGTACAAGACAGAATTTGTAGAGTGAAGTGTTGGACATATTACTCATTTCGTATCATTGAACTGGTATCATGTGCCTGAGTTATCAATGCAATTGAATGTGGAATTGTGACCTAACTGGTGGAGGGTTGTAATCTACTGTTTATTGTGAGCTAACTGGTGGAGAATTGTACTCTATTGTTTATTGTGCACTTAATATCACTACTGTCTAAGATTGGAATTAAATATAGTCATCTGGGTGACTATGGTTATATGTTTTTGATAACCCTAAGGGAAAAATTACCCTAGGATACTATAGGTGATCTCTTGAAAATGTAAGTAAACACAAAATCACACCAAGGTTGGTGTGTGCTGCTACATGCATGCTCTATCCAATGTCGAATAGGGTTGATATAATTAGCACCTCCAATATATGAATTACCTACTCATTACCATGTATTACTTGATGAGAATAGTTTTACTGTGGATGATCTTCAAATTTTGGTCCATGCATTATCTTATGTGTAAGAAACAATGCTTGATGGTTTTATTTTGATGTTACAACCCAATTCTATTGAGGTTTTGACTCTAACTGTGTATTTGTTTGGTTGCAGGTATCAAAGGAGTACAACGGCAATATCTTCAGGTAGGGTGTTTATCTTTAAAGGACTGTAATTTGTTTCTCCTTTACAATGGAAATGCCAGTAGTTAAATTTATATCTGGTCTGATTATTATGTGTTTGATGATGTGAAGTTGCCCCAATAAATTATGCACATTTAGCTGCAACCCAGATGCAACAATTCTTGAAGGTAGATGAGCTTTCTGAAACAGCTTCCTGATTAGGAAGAGATGAAGGGTCAACTGCATCTGGAGGAGCACATGTCCCTGAGCTCCCTACTCTGCACCAAAACGTTTGCCACACAATGTTCTTCTACTGAATCTTACATAATTTTTTCTTCCCTTCATTCATGCATTTAATTCATTTAAACAACAATACTGTGATGAAATTGTCAGCAGAGCTGAAATTATAATTGCATCTATGTATGCTTTTATAATCCAGTCTCTCCAACCGTCCCAAAACCTTGGGATGTGAAATCTGATTTTATAGTGCACATCACTAATGATACAAGAACAATAAATTTTGATGGATGTAAGGTGAATCTTACTGGGTTGATCAATTGTTGAGTGACAATTCTTGGATGATGATTTGTTATTTTCCAAGAAGTTCCATAAATAATGCAAGAAAAATGTGCATGTCCACATGTTTGTCTTTAAATTACTTTCAACAATGTTCATAATTGAGATGAATCCTTTAATTTGGACTAAATTTTTTTTTCTTTTGGATTTCATTTCATGGGAAAAAAGGTTGACATATTACGTATTTTTTCCTGAACTTCTCAACGTGCTTAAAAAGAGTTTATAATAAAACCTTGAATTAGATTAAAGTGTTTAAATACTACACTATGTAAATTAAGTATTGAATCATCCAAATCTTAAACTGCAAGATTCTTGTCAGATTTATGGCAATCAAGAGGGTACTTCTGTTATGAGATTAGCTTATTGTGTCCAAGAGGGTTCATTCTACTAAAAGATTAGCTCACTTTGTCTTTGGAAAATTTTGAGAACCTATTTGTTGAACATTCAGTCCTAAGGTTGAATCTGAAATATAACTTACAGTGGTATATTTTACTTCTGTCCAACCAAATATACAATGTAGTCCAATAAAATACACTGATCAATTGTACTTCCAAGCTAAATATTTTCCCAACATGAATCCTAGGATTCAATATATTTTAATATTATTTAATTGTAACAATTTTATTTCAGCTATAAAACCGCCCAATTATCTTTTATGTTTGTTAAATCAGCTAACTGTTCATGATATATTTGGATACCAGACAACCCTATAAACTAATCATTTAAAATGATGACATTATACGCTGCAAGTATAAAAAAATTGGAAGGTCAAATACCCTCACATATACATAAGAATGAAGTTACAAGTACACACTGGTAATGTATTACAAGTTGATACATGATACTCTGAGCTTTTCACATGCTAGGACTCTCCATTGTTTTCCAAACCCTAGGTAGGGTGGCAACTATCAATAACAAACCCTAACCAGTAATACAAAGGTCTACAAGGCATTCCACCAAGCTGTCCAAACAGCCGAAAGACTCCACAACAAGCTAGCATGAACACTAACAAGTCCATCCCTAATATTTCACCAAGCTTGCCAAATACAATATCTTTAAGCAAAGTGCTCCAAGTGTCCTCTAGGTTTCAACCGATGGTAGGCATCACACCATGCATAAAGCACCCTCAAACACGATGCAAACATTTTTAGAAAAAAAAAACCAAGAACTCTACCACCGACCAACACCATTGATTACTGTATTAACTTGACAACACCAAATAAATTTGAACAAATGATAATTTTTCCTTGGATTGAAATGTTGCTTACAATAGTTAAATATGGTTGTCTAACTCTTCTAGGTTTTGTTTTCTTTGTCAGAATCTGGGTATACAAGTTTGGATGAGATTGTGATCTTACCCTTGTGGATTCAATGGGGCTTTTGGATTATGGAAACTACATAGCTCAAATTTATAATTTTAACAATTTCTTTCTTAACCAAACTTGACCTGGGAAAATATGCCTAAATGTAAGAGTTAACTATGACTTTTAAAAAACAAATGGTATAACTGAACATTTACTGAGAAGAAATAATAGAGAGCTTATTACCTAACGATACAAGTTGCTTCTCTCCAAAACCCTAGGAGGAAACAAACACATTTAAATTAAAAAATAAAATTTCAAACAATACTTCCCATACCATCATGAAACCTCAGTACCTCTTTCTTCTTCAGATAACTATCACACTTTTTTTAAGAGTTTTACATGTTACATCAAATCCATTTTAAGGAATCTGCTAAGAAACTTCAGTACCTCTTTCTTCTTCAGATAACTATCACTTTTTTTTAATAGTTCTACATGTTACATCAAGCCTATTTTAACGAATCAGCTAATATTTATTGACAGAAGTTGCCAAATTCTAACCAAATACTATCGGAAAAGGAAAAATACCGAAGCATTGCTAATTATCCTATTTTAACAATTTCTTTCTTAACCAAACTTGACCTGGGAAAATATGCCTAAATGTAAGAGTTAACTATGACTTTTAAGAAACAAATGGTATAACTGAACATTTACTGAGAAGAAATAACAGAGAGCTTATAACCTAACGATACAAGTTGCTTCTCTCCAAAACCCTAGGAGGAAACAAACACATTTAAATTAAAAAATAAAATTTCAAACAGTACTTCCCATACCATCATGAAACCTACCTCTTTCTTCTTCAGATAACTATCACACTTTTTTTAAGAGTTTCACATGTTACATCAAATCCATTTTAAGGAATCTGCTAAGAAACTTTAGTGCTTGTTTCTTCTTCAGATAACTATCACTTGTTTGAAACATCCCTATCCTTTTCTTATTAAACCATTCAAAAAATGAGATTCTCAACAGAATAGCTCATCACACATGTTATCTGTTTATTGATAGATTCTTTAAATACAAGAAACCTTTCATCACTGATCAACAACCAACGAACAAATCACATAGCATATCAATATCTCTCCAGAAAAAAAGATCTGAGAAGGTGTTTGGAAGGATCAGACAACATCATAATGTATTGATGATAATCACAAAATCATGAACTAGTTACTTTTCTCAAAATACATTTGTCCATGTACATGGAATATATTACATTTGTCCATAAATTTGTCTCCTATACAAAAAATTGTAATCATTGCGTGTTGGGGAAAAATAAAACATTAATAGGTTCTTCTTTAGTGAAAGAACCATGCTATGATAGACGCCAGAAAAATGATAACGACAACCCATTCACACAATGGGGATTTATATTGATGGTGATCAATGATTTCTGTTGCAGTGGATGGTGATCCTATGTCATATTTGGCATCTACATATGTGCTTAAAAATGCTCTGGACATTATATCAGTGGACATCTTTTCAGTATCTGTAGAGTGATTGATTGTAAAATGTTGAAATTGACAACTCCAATTTATTGCTTCCTTATGAAGAGGTTTTAGATTGTCCTTCCGAACCCGATAGATGCCTTTCATCTGATTACATATCAACTCCGAGTTGGTGAAGACTTCAATATCATTGACCTCATGTTGTTTTGCCTCTTTTAATCCTTCAACAAGGGCAATGTAATATGCCTCATTGTTTGTCGTCATTCCAGGCACTTCTCTCTTTCCATGAATTAAATGATTTGTTGCCATATTGTAAAGGACAAATTTAATAACTGCTCGACCTGGATTTGGAAAGCAAGACACTTCAATGCATAAATGCCACTTTTGCACCATTTTTTACACTTCAAATACCTGAAAAACAAATAACAATAAATTCATGTTAAATAAGTAGACAATTATCTATTTCCTAATACTCAACATGTTTTTCAATCATATATAATTAAAAAAAGCAGATAACTTGTGTTCATTTACGCTGCAACACTTTTAATATTGGCAACTATTCTGCAAAATATATTAACTGGCAAATCAAGAGTCATCCATCCGTGAATGAGAAAATCAAACATGTTTTAAAAGATCTGGTTTTAGAAACTATCCCTGGAAATATAATGGCTAGTAGCATCCCAGAAATGGGTTCGCAAAGAGCACCTCAAGCATGTAACTTCTGCTTGTGAAAGTCTAAAATATAGAAGCTTAGATATACTTTTTTTGGGTTGAACAATATCAGCCAATATATGCTAGGTTGGATTTGGCCCATGAATTCCAGGGCAATCCCGGACTTTCAAACTCTGAAATTTATCTCAAAATTTTAAGGATTGAAGGTTTAATTCTATGCTTGAGTATGCAAATGAACGAGTCTTCTCTAAGAATATGACTCACCCACTAGATTGAATTGGAGTTTGCCACAAGGATTGCAACAAGGCCATCCATCTCACCTTCCAATGCCAGAACTTCCCCAACATTAGATAAGTTGATGTTTTGCTGATGTCGTCGAAAAAGAGAACAATGATAATAACATTATGCATGATAATAAGTCCAGCGGTAAACATCTGGGCAGATCTCTTGAGCAAGCCATTGGTCTGGCCCCAGGAAGAGTTCCAATGAAGCTATAGGGGATTTTGAGTCCAAAGTCGCAGACAACAAAGAGGATTGTGAAATTAGAGGGGTTTGAGAAAGCTAGTTATAAGAGAAAGGACTGGATATGGGCAAATCAAGGGTTTCTAGGCTGCTTACTTAAATGATTGACATTTTGACATTGCATAAATAATGATTCTAAATAATTTTTCTGCTTATTGCATTGGGTGTAGTCTATGTCAAGTGTAACTTTAAGGTCAAGATGTATGCTCCAAGTGCTCAAAATATCCTACTAAGAACATATTTAGAGGTGCTGTGAGGAGAAAAGGTTGTCCATATGCATGCTTTGTAGTTATAAGGTTTCAAAAATAATTAAATCCATTTGATTTGTTTTTATATGATTTTGGTTATACATTCAAGGTCATGCAACTCATGCGTCTTTGATATGTGAGGTGGACACTCAAGAATATCTTTTAGTGGATAGAAGTGTCCAAGAGAAACTGAAAAGCCATAGAAATATTCAAATAATGTTGTTTTGTCTACATCTAAAATGCAGATGAATTCCTTTAAATAGCCTACTTGCTGCAATTATGAATGATTAAAATAAATCTGGGGCATCCACTATAGTTCTGGTCCAAAATCTCAAAGATCTGGTTAGGGAAATCACAGCAGAGGCATCAGCTATATGGTCCAAGCCTGTATTGATGTTGCAGAGAAAACTGTTATACACTGGCCAAAATCTGTGAAAGAGTGAAAGGCCTGTGAAAACTCTGGTATTCTAAGTTGAACTGAAGTTCATGAGCATGATTTTAAAATGGATTCATGCTCTTCTCCTACATGAAATTTGAACTGAACTTAGCAGCTGCTGGAATTAAAGAACATTAAACTCAGTGGCACTTCTGAACCAAAAGAAGGGTTGAACAAACAACTATGCTGAATTTGAGTGAGCACCTTCTGAGGAAACCAAACTTTGACAGCCTATTAGATTCCAAGCTAAAACGCTCATACATGCTGGATTAAAGTGTACAAGTTGAGGCATCCCATTTTCTGTATTTATATTCTATGTTGCACAAGTTTCTGGAGTGCAGACTCGTGAGATGGGGGTACAGGTGTCTGGGATGGGTAGAGTTCACCCCCAAATTTCTCAGGGAATGGTGGATTGGGTATAACAATCTTAATGTTTATATTAATTCAAAAAAGCTAAAAAATAATAAATATGTAGAATTCCCAAAGACATGAATGATGTCATAGAAACAATTTGCTGCATAAATATCAACTTTTAGAAATGTGCAAGCACCAAGTACATAGTTGTCCAAGGAACCGTGTTAAATTTCGATGAGACTCTGCAATTACTTAGATGAATATCTGAAAATTGAAACCTAGTTTACTTTCACCAAGATACATTGTCACTTAACAATTCATATGCAGTGGAATACAAAAAAAAAAAAAACACAGATAAGACCCAAGCCTACCCCCGGTTACTCTTTGAGGCCTGCCATTATGTTTTAGCTCAACCGCCCTGGGACTAGTGGTTGCAGTATTCTTTCTGATGCTATTTTTCAATTGCCAATATTTCAATGACTTTGATAATGATACTGTAAAGTAAAGCTAAATTTTGCTTATCACTTATCACTGTTATATCAAGAGAACCAATGGTTAATGATAAAGTGAACTTACCGAAATTTTCATCATGATTCCAGATTATCTATCCCCTGTTAGTGAATGGGCATGGATGGATTCATTGTTTTCTTGAAAGAGTAGTCTACCGACGCTGTCACCCTGCCACTCCGTTCTGTGTTTTTGTCTTGTGATAGAAATGTCGAAAGTGGGTGACTCTACCTTGCGACAACTCCTCTTGAAATCCACCAATACTTTATGCACAAACCACAGTACCCTTGAAGCACTACGTTCCTAAGAATATAAATATTAATCTTCAGCCTCATTATAACAGAATATCTTCATAATATATTCAATTATAAACAGAGGATTGACAATCCCTTTTGCTGTTGGGCACCTATAAGTCATAGAAGATGAATCATTTTATAGGGAAGCCGCCCTAGTGGTGGTCGTAGATCATATTGAAGAGTGGGAAGATAGAATGAGGTGACAGTGGTTTGTCTTCTGAGTTCTGCATATTTTTCATCGAGTGAAGACCTTACACGTTTTAGGGACAAATCGTGCCATAACAAAAAGCTAGAACTATTTCTTCACCCTTGAGACCATAGTCAAAACTAGGATCACTCCCTCAAAAGATATTAGAATGCAACTGATTATTATTTTCCTAATCCTTCCCAAATGCAGGTTCATAACTTCATATACGCTAAAGACAAAGAAGGAGATCAAACAAATATTTTGGGATTCCTATGCTTTGATCATGTGTGAAACCCTGAAGGGATTAGTCGTTTTAAGGAAATTTTGAAGTTTGAACATGATTCAACTTGCGGTGAGCAGATCAAAGTCATACATGACTGTAGATTCCATTCCTAGAAGAAGAAGAAGAAGAAGAAGAAGGAATGTTAATGTCCATAAGGCTAAAGATAGCCTATTGGACAGACTGTTTCACCACCTGATTTCTGCATTCAGCCCTTTTCCTGTAACATGACAATGAGAGCTCCCAATTTCTTAACAGCCCCCTAGATGAATAAATTATCCCAAGAGCTAGCTAGTTTAAATAGATATGTTTCAGGATTGTCTTAATCAACCCCAATTTTGCAAAAAAAAAAATCATCTTCAATGTGATTTTACTACAGGATTGCAAGGGTAGTGGACTTGATGCCATTGCATATTACGAAACCAAATGGCTTATTGTTTTTTAAAAAAGAAATTTACATCAAAATTTTAAGGATCGAAGGTTCAATTTTATGTTTGAGTATGCAAACAACGAGTCTTCTCTAAGAATATGACTCACCCACTAGATTTAATTGTTGTTTGCTACAAGGATTGTAACAAGACCATCCATCTCACCTTCCAAGGCTAGAACTTCCCCAACATTGAAGAAGTTGATGTTTTGTTGATGGTATGGAAAAAGAGAACAATATACATGATAATAAGTCCAGCGGTAAAGATCTGGCCAGATTTGTTAAGCAAGCCATTGCTCTAGCCCTAGGGAGATTTCAAATGAAGCTAAAGGGGATTTTGAGTTTGATGTCACAGACAACAAAGAGAATTATCAAATTAGAGGGTTTGAGAAAGCTAGTTGTAATACCAAGGACAGGTTATGGGCAAATCAAGGGTTTCTAGGCTGCTTACTTCAATCATTGATATTTTGACATTGCGTAAACAATGACTTTGAATAATATCAGCCAATATATGCTAGGTTGGATTTGGCCCATGAATTCCAGGGCGATCTCGGACTTTCAAACTCTGAAAGCAGCCTTTCAAACTCTTAAAACAGCTTCTCAATTATGTCAAAAAATGGATATTCAAATAATCTTACAGTGCTCTGCACCGTCTGTGAAAATCGGTACTGTTACTTGTCACTGCTTCCAAAAAAACTGCAACAAGGGCGCAATGTTAAAGAAGCTAGGAAAGGCCATATAATCCTTACACAACTGTCTGGTTGAACCAAACCCAACTGCCACTTCGTAAGACATCTACAGGCAGTCCGAAATTCATCGGCAATTGAATAATTTTGTACTTATCTCATGGAGCTCAGCCAAAAACTTGACACCATGAGGTGACTGGAATGGTCATTCAAGCGCTTTTATTGCGCGGGGGAATATAATGATATAGGGTTCGATTTTTGTACAAGTTGTTGAAGCCAAAGCGAGTAGCATGGAAACTGAGCTTTGCCGATTGCAAAAGAACTTGGAGGAAAGGGATTCTCAGCTGCAAACTTCGGCTTCAGTTGCTGAGCAGGTGAAAATGACAGACGGCCGAAGGAGAACTCGTTGAATGGGTTTTCTCGTGCCTGGTAGGATAGTGTGTTTTGTAGTGCTGAAA
>APFE031610515.1:0-31528 GCA_000404065.3 Pinus taeda | reverse complement strand
AAAAGCTTTGATAAATCATCTCGATCTAGATCTTTGCAGGTTGGAGATATGGTGCTCCTTTGGGATCGCAAAAATGAAAAACCAGGAGAACACAAGAAATTTGATAGTTTGTGGCTCGGACCATACATTATCCAAGACATCGCTTGACAAAACTCATTCCACTTGAGCAGATTGGATGGTGAACCACTTGACTTACCTGCAAATGGCCAAATGCTCAAGATATTCTTCAAAGATGACATCTGATGCCATGGGGCATCCTCTGTGTTGTATTTCTAACCCTACACCTTGTCTTTTCAACATTTCATTTCTATTTTAGGATTATATTTACTTTTCATGTTACTAGATAGTTAGTAAATGAAGAGCTTATATCTTTTTCTGTGCTTAATGTTATATGATGATTTTTGGATGGACGCTACTTATGTTTTGTTGTGTGTTGTGTGGATGCAGATTCTAGATTCTCACATTCCTACAGTGCAGCAACATGTCCCCAAGTAGAGCCAGATGTTGACCACTACATGTCAGCAACTCATAGCAGTACACCCCCTTTTTTCACAAAAGGGATAGTGCTTGATCAATGTGTCCGTGTCATTTGACTATCATCATCAACTTGATCATGTTATATTGTAAACCCAATCTGCATGTGTAAATTGTAAATAATCTCAGCAGATCTGTGTCATGTATGTAATTGCCTAGGTAAACCTAATTTTCTGGTGATGATCTACATTCCAGAAGGTTTTTTGTCTCACCAATCCATGATCGGCAGAGTTTTCTTTCAGCCTTAACCCAAATCCGAAATGGATTTTTTCATTAGAATCTTAAGGGAGTCCTAGTGTGTTAAATCGAGTCTATGTAAAAGTGATTTGGGAATAATCCTAACTATTTGGTTAGGTTATTTTATTACAAATTGCTTGATTTGCTAGATTATGTTTGTGTCGTAGAATTGGGTAGTCTATGAGGGTCTCTATCAAATGGATTTTCCCCCTTGAGATGTAAAAATGTAAAAATCATGATGTAAAATGTCTTGAGGGTTAAAAAAATAATTTATCCCCTCATAAGTCCTAGGTCCTAGGTAATTTTAAATTTTCCAAAGGCTCAATTCGAGGGTCCTTTAAAAAATTAAAAAAGGTCTAGGGACTAGGGTTAATTGATTATTTTGCTAAAATTTTACGCCCTTGGCCCCTAGAGTTCAGTCAAAGTCAAAATTTTGAGGAAATTAATTCAAAAATTTTATTTTTGAATTAATTAAAATGCATTTAATTGATAATTTTGAATTTCCTCAATAATTTAAAATTTTGACAAGTGAGATTAAAAGAAATTTTGATCCTCATCAACAGTCGAGATCACTTTGACAAGGATCACTCGAACTAGCTGTTGGAAGATTTGTCTTTATATAGGAGGTCAGTTTTCAGTTGAGGGCATTCGATCTTGGAGTCGTGTGCTAAGTGAAAGCACTCTTGTAAACATTTTTCATGTGCAATAAAGAAAGACTTTGGGGTTAATTTCTGTTGGTGTTACTCTTTGTGGAAATGCTGTAACATGTTTTATTTTCATGCATAGATTTCCTTTTCAACCATTGATAGTACATTTTTAAAGCATGGTTTAAGCACAGATATCTTGCTTACTCACTAGGGTTTCAATGGTAGTCTAAATTCTGAATATAATGGCAGGTATCTCCATTGAAGCTGAATTTTATTGTCATTTTCTCTCTCTACGTTAATGGTTGATTTGATCTCTGCAGGAAATTCTTGATCTTGAAAGCATCAGGGGTTTGGGAAAGGTTTCAGTTAGACTAGCCAACTCCTGATCAACATTTTTTGAAGGGCCCAGCTTGATTGAATCCCAAGTTTGTCATTAAAACTTCCATTGTTGATGCATGAAGGGTTTTCTCTGAAGCACCTCACTTTAAATTTAAAATTTTAAAAAATATGTGTGGCAGAATGATAGATCTGGCTACTTAGAACCTTTAGCTTGTAATTACTGTAATTATTTAACCAGGTTTTTGGGATTTTAATTTCATCATTGTACATTTTTTTCTGGTTTTTTTTGTTTTTGTCATCGCAGGTTGTAGATCTGAAGGAGAATTCTTGTTTGAAGCCAGATCTAGGCCCAGTAGGAAGAGATTTGGCCAAAGAATCAGCTCTTGCAAGGGTATTTATTTCAGATCTGGAAAATGTTTTGTGGGGTTTTCATCAAGCAAATTTGAAGCAGGACAATTTAAAATTTTTATTAAAATTTCTAGGAAATTTCGACGATTTTTGGGTCACCTGTCTGTTGCTACCTGGGGTTTCATTTTGTTGCAAGAATATTTTGGAAATTTAAAAGAAAAAAAGGGCAAACTGAGTAAAACCCTCGTTGCAACTCAAATACATGCATTGCCATACTTCCCCATCCGCTGGCCATCCCATACTCCACACAACTTTCTCCTGTGTTTCCTTACTGTCTGCCCGTATCACTTCTCTCCTTCCACATTTCCCACTGCAGCTGTGTCTCTCCTCTGCCACCATCGTAGTCTTTTTCATTCTCCCCATCGCTCCATATACCTGCAAGAAAAGCTTTGTCTCAACGCTGCCGCAGTCGCTTTCTTCTTAGCCCCCCTCGAAAGTAATTGCAATCCCTCACCTGCTAGCGGATATCTCTCCTACGCTGCCCGTAGCCTCTGATTTCTTCAGATCCTCCCGCAACCATCACAGTCCCTTCTTCCCTCCACGCGTTTTGCTTGCAAGCCTTCAAATCCTCTTGGCTACGTTCTCTCCCTACTGCCTGACGAGCAGCGGTCGTCTAACGCTCTCCATCATCCCAACCTGCAAAACAAATCATATAAATCTAAACCCTTCCTCCCCTTGCTGCTTCGATTCCTTTGCGTTGTCCGTTCTCCACGCGTCCTTAATATCCACGCTGCCTCCTCATTGCCTGCAAACGAAACCCATCTAAGCCTCCATCTTCCAACGCAGTCTTCTTCAACCTCTATCCAGCTCCCTTAGCCTCTTATCCTTGCATCCTTCCCGCGGATCCCTTGTCCTCTTGCGTGCTGCCTGCTCCATCTACTACACAACTCCACGCTTCCTTCAATTGTTGCCTGTACTCAGCTCTCCTCTCTGCGTGATCCCAACATTTCTCATCCTCGCATCCCTGCAACCCACAGTCTTCTTCTCCCATCCATGCAGTGTCCTTCCCATCGCTCCACCATCGAGCTACCATTCCTACCGTCGTGCAAGCAAACACTGATTTCACTTTGCATTTTCCCTTCTAACTTTTGTGTGTAGGTAGGTTTAGGTTTAGTTTCATTTAGCATCTTAGGGTAGCATTTAAATTATTAAGTGTGTTTTAGCTTGATTTAAAAATAAGATCATTAATTCGATTTCATTTCCATTTAAGGTTTTTTTTAGAGTTTCGATTTTTTATGGTGTTTTTCTTTTTCTTTTTTTTTAGGATTTTGACTTCTATTTCATTCATAATTAAAAAATAAAAAACAAATCTAGAAAGTTAGAGTTTTATTTGTCCTATTTAGATTTAGATTTTATTTTATTTTTATAGAAAAAAATTCAGTAAGATTTAGTCTTGCTAAAACATATTGAGAAATTCACCTAAGGGATAATTAAGTTGTTAAATTTAAATTTCCTCCTAGGTGTCTTTTGTGCTAAAGACTATTGTGGTATTAGTATTTGTCATTTTACTATAGTTAAATGTGCTTAAATTTCTATATTCGAGGATTAACTATTGTAAAGTGATAAATCTCCTAGATTTGGATTTTCAAGCATAATTATTTAAAATCTAGGACCTAAACTTGTTAACATTTAAATTTAATGGTTGATTAAGGAGTTTGTATCTTTTGAAATTTAACTGTTAGTTCATTGCGCATCTAGTGAAATTGTTGGAGCATTAGTTGTTTTTTTTTTACATGTTAGACATTTTGCAGATGATTGTTAAATAATTTTATCGTGGAATTGCAAATTGATTTCATTTTTTTTAAAGCAACAATTGATAATCAATCATTTAGATCATTAACTCCATAAGGCACTGGTATTTGTCTAATCAAATTCTAAGTCTCGCTAGGCCTTAAGCAAGTATTCAATTACTTAGCTATGTCTCCTAAGCTAGCTGATTCCCAGCTGGTTCTCTTTTATCCCATAGGGTCTACCCCCCTTAGCCTTCTATAGAGAGAGAGCTTAAACGGAGAGATCGGGGATCAGGGTGACAGCCCCCGATCTGAGCATTGTCGCGGTGCCTAGACACTCTGTGTGACAACAGGCCCAATTGTCTCCTATTGGCAAGCCGAATTGTCTCCTATTGGTAGGCCGAATTCAGTGCAATCATTGACAGAGATCCACTAAATAATTGAGGCTGAATTACATCCTTAAATTCTGAAGATCAAGTATAAGGTCGAATTATTCTTCTAAAGCATATTTCTGAGGTTTAGAATTATCATTGGGTCTGTTGGGTTATTCAATTTAGAGGGTAGAATTTCATGTCTGAAGAAGCCCATAATGGACTTTGAATGCATCAACTAATCTAAAGGTCGAATTGTCATTCCTGAGCGAGTTTATTGCCAAAACATAGGACGAGTTTCCTAAGGAATTAATCAACACTTAAAAGCCAAATTTTGGCACACTATTGGAGGCTAAATATCAAAATTATTAAGAGGGGAAATCAAATTGTTGGATTAGGAGGACCAAAAATATAGAAACCAAGAGCTATTATCTCAGAGGGTCGAGAGCCTCCTTTATTGGAGCCAAGATCAGTTTATATGAAGGACGAAATTTGTCTTGTTTGAAGTTAAAGAACATCAAATCTAAGGGGCACCAGTCTATTAGAAATCAATTGCTAAGGGTCTATCATACATCACCAAGAGGCAAAGCTACTACCCAAAGCCATTATCATCTCAGGAGATTCATTTAATAAGGATACCGAGATCACTCTCATGCAGAGATTGAATTTCTTCATAATTAGTTGATCATTGAGATCACATCTACAGGGAGAATTAATTTGCTCTGGAGGCCGAATATATTCCTCTTTATCTGGGGGCTGGAATCATCATATATATATATATATATAATATATATATAATATATATATGTTCCTTGCATCACACATTCTAGGAACCAAATAAAGGAAATGAATTTCTGAGTATTGCAAACTTCTTTGGGAGGTCGAACCAACTATCTCTATGTTGAATTTACACGGCACATGAGAATTTGGGTTTGTTCTTAGAATCTCTAACACAAACACACTCAAATTCCTCAACTATCTTAATTTGCACAATGGAAAATTACACATCAGTGAATCAACTAGTGCGCATGACAATTTTTAAAATTTTCAACCCTTCTTCGTTATGTTAACAAGCTATAATACAACAATCTAAGGCTCCCATACTAGGGATCATGGCCCTCATACAATCACTGATACAAGAATACAAACTACGGTTTGGATTCAATCACTTTGACTATCAATCTACCCTGAACAAGACAACACCTAACCTACTTGCTGATGGTGGCCACAAACAACCCTTTCAATCTACGTGCCTTGAACACATTTTCTAGTCCTTCTACTCCAAATTTGCATCATCCAAACCTGCCTCTATCAATGAACGTTGCTCCTTTAGGTTACTGAACATGGCTCACCAATCTGCCCTCTAGTTGATCGTTAGTCCATCAATGAATTAACACATAGGGTCTTCATGTGAGTTGTTCACAACTCTATTTGTGAACAACTCCTAGATTGCTCATTGTTGCACCTCAACACATAGGGACTTCTTCCCCCTATTTCCTTCATGTGCTGCTTCAATGAAGACAAACTTAGGGCATGGGGGGTTGCCCTTCTTCTCACTACAAATGTCCTTATTTGATAGTGAACTAGGGCTGTCAATCTAGCTCTCTTGGCTGCAATCCCTGTGCTCAACTTCTCTGCCTCTCCTAGTAAGATTGATGTCCATCTTCTGCACTTAGGGCTCTTGTAGTAGTCACCTAGTAGCCCTCCTTACTGCACTTGGACTGTCATACATTTTCCCAAATATAGACTCCTTCCTACACTGCATCCATCATCAGATATGCCCATCTTCAATCATCTCCTTGACTAATCTAGGGCCCACAGAACTTCCCTCTCATAGGGCTTGTAGATCTGCTAATACATAGTGAACTCTTGATTGATCTAGGGCCATCAAAGTCACTGTCCTCTTCTCTGCAATTTGATCCTCAAATTGCCACATCTACGACTATAGATCTACCCTACCTTTGTGACAAACATGCTGCAATAGTCACTCTTCCTAGGGTTATTTAGATCTTCCCTCTAACAGTGATTAAGCTGCCTTCTCGTCACTATTCCTAGGCTCCAATATACTATTGCTCCAAACCCTGAAGCATCTCCATGAATCTTCACTCTATCCATCCTGGACTCTCACCAACCTAGCAAACATCAACACAGAAGATCAACAACGTACCTCTTTGGCAGATTTCTTTTGCCCTTCTTCTTCTCGGCCCTATGCACTATAATATGCGATTTCATGGCTCTCATTAGGGCATCTAACAATCCACATCATCCCTAAGATCTGCTTCCAAAACCTCCTTAAACACTTGTGCTTTTTCTCCATTTCAGGCCTCCTGATTCTGCGCTTTCATTCTATGTAATTGCAGCCTAGGTGTGACCACGTTCTAGGCCTATTGTCTCATACCAAACAGAGGAGCCGTCCTCTGTAATCACATAGAATAAACTGCAGCCTATATAAAGAGATAACACACTTGAACTGTGCACTAAAATAGCCCAAATCTCATTCTCCAATACTTGGCCTACCTCCTACCTATCTCGACAGCTAACTAGTCAGAATCATAATCATCAGCCAGCTATCTGTCATGTCATTGTAAACCCAATTTCTACAAACTATAATGTAAATGATGCTAGTGCAACCGTTTAATTATGTAACAACCTATGAAAGCCTATGATTTTAGCGACGAATTTCACCCTAAGAGGTTTTTCGTCTCACCTCATTATGTGTGTTTATAAACATGGATAATCGGAAAAGTTTTTACCTCTAGCTTAAACCCCAAATCTAGAGTGGAATTTATTGACAAAGTCTTAGGTGAGTCCTAGCGTTTTTAGTCAAGTCTATTGTAAAATTGATTTGGGAATAATTTAATTTATTTGGTTAAATAATTTTATTACAAATCACTTGGTCTACTAGATCAAGTTGTGTCACAGAAATGGGTAATTATTTGAGGGTTTATAACGAATAGTTATTCCCCTTTTGAGGGTTGAATTTATAATGATATGATGTAAAAAATATTTTAGTGCATGATCCCTCGCAATCAGACATTATGGCTAAAGTATTTGAGGGTGGAAAAATAATTAATCCCCTTTTGTGTCAATTAATTAATTTTTCTGGCAAAAATAAAAATTAAATCTTAAGCCGGAAAATTAATTAATTTAAAGTCAAAAAATAAATTCTAGAGAAATTAATTTCTCCAAGCGGAAAATGATCAAAAAACTCATGGGTCAAAAAGAAGTTAATTTTTGGAGGTCCCCCGCCAAGGAAAAAATACTATTGAGTTAAAAATTTGCTATTCATCATATCTTTGATCCAAAAATGTAACCACAAACACAAGTGCAACAATGAAAGAATAATATCATAGACTATAGCAAAACGTTAAATTCTTCTACTCTATTAAGAATAATAGAGAATATCATAAATGTCAATGTAATGGTGATAGGCTTAAAAAAAAGCACATCAAAAAGAAGGTATACAATGATATCATTATGTTACTAAGTATAAATGAAACCTTCATGTATAAAGGTCATCTTACAAACCAACCTAGCAAAACTGTAGTTTGCTATTAAATGCAAGCACCTCTATATTTACCTCTTAACTCTACCATGGAAACATGCATATATCTTCACTAATAAAATTTTCTAATCAGCTAAGGCTTACCTTTAAAGTTGTTTTTAATGGATTTCGTGCATTTGGATTAAATATGGTTTGGTCATTATCACCATCATAATTTGCCCTTCTAAGAAGAAATTCAGGCTTTTTGACATAACCACAACCTCCATTGGCTCTAAAAAATCCTTGAACCAACCACAGGTTCTTTCCACGCCCCTGTGAGGAATAGAAAACAGAAATCTTAGATTATAGAAGAAAAGAAATGTGCAAGTTGTTGCAATATATAGGTTTCCATAAGCATTAAAATATGAAGTACCGACTTAAAAACAACAAAAGTACAATGTGAACTAATATAAAAATAAATAAAGTGAAAATCTAATGGGAGTAAGAAATCAACAAGGCATATATATATATCATTTCTAAGGAAAGAAACATGCACATGGTAGGCCATAGTGTACATCCCATATTAAACGGTTCAAAAACCAATAACCAATCATCTCAATAGCATGTATCAAAACAAGGATTAAGGAGATGGAATTAACCATTAGAATCACTTGCTCCTAAAAACATAGATCAGTCATGGTTCTACTTTATCAAAAAATGTGCAACCTTAAGTTGTTATATATTAGTTAACTTATCCAGACACTAATGTGTAGTGAAATTAGTACATTCTTTTAATGCATTTACGAAGAGAGAAGCATTGAACATTGCCAATATATGTATAGAAAATGAATAATTATGCAGAAGCTGAGGGAAAATGTGGCAAAGAGTTCCTTTTGAAGGCTCCTTTGTTACATAATAGTTCTAGTGTTAATGCATGTTGGCATCAACTTTTCCCACATGTGACACATAAGTATAAATGAGATGTAATCGGTTGTATTCATTACTATGTTATGTACATGTAATCTCTAAGAGTATGATATAAGTCAAATAATGCACTTTCTACATGATTTATGTTCCTTCTCCAATAGGTAAAGCTATATAACCAACTAAAAAAACCTCATAATGGAGTTTCTTTTTCCAAAAGTTAGCCCATATGATCATAGACCACAAGCATTGCATAGACCTTCCCTCATGGCTCCACTCTCCACAACATAACAATGAGTACATGAAGAATATCCCTAATGCTTGGAAGCCCCTTCCTCTAACAAGTAAGAAAGAATGTTACAGATCAATATACTTTTCTGTAAAACACATATCCTAAACAAATTTGTTAATATGGATAGCATGCAAATATCTACTCAATCACTATGCTGAGATTAGGGAAGAAGGGAGGATCCAACCTAGGGATTCAAACACACACAAGGTCAATTTGAATGTAATGTCCTCAAGGAAGGAAGATGCAAAAAGCCAACTATCCTACATGTTTCCAACATGAGGCTCAAGAATATGACTAACAAAATCATTATAGTTTGATCAAACCCTGAAAATTAGATACACAAATATAATTGCACAAATAAATACAGGTTTAAAACTCCATTCATGTTGATAATAACATGAGATACAACCACTTATTTATACAGTTCTCAATATAACATATGACAATTCATTATCAAGGCCAATCCACAAAAATCTCTTCAATCAATCCCAAGAGACCTTCGTCAAGAAAAAATCCTTCTCCAAGAAACATTTGCACCATGAAACTACATTGTGGCTAAGTAGAAAAGAAGAAAAGAGCTAGTGCACACTTCCAAAGAGAGAATGTATGTTAATAATGTTTCCCTCTATTTACATGAGGGTAACGATGCCTTATTTCACTACTTTTACAGGCAAAACCCCTAAAAAACTTTACTTGAGCATTCAACTAGGTCAAAGGTCACAAGATGACCTTGAAATAGCTTTAAAACATCACAAAATGCCAAAATTAACCCACATACATGGAAGAAAAATGGTCTCCACCATGACATCATCCTCCAATGTAGGCAAGAAAGCATCAAGGAACTGAGGCAAGGGTCTAAGAGTACTCCTCACTCCAAAAGGGTCCCAAAGTGCATTTGTACATTTCCAAATGGTTCCACATCCACAATGATGTCATTCAACAAAGGCCATACGTCACCCCTTTCAAGCATGTGGAAGAGATGTGGCACTTCCAAGGGAAAGTGTTGGCATTGTTGCCGCAAAATCTAGTAGGCCTTGGAGAAGGGTACCCTACAAGGCTATTACTAGACCAAGAGACAACAATGGCGTAGTGGCCCACTATCACCACAGCCAAAACCCCTTGCTCCTTATGCTTTCACGAATGGGAGGAGTCCAAGTATGAGGTCACCTATGATGGTGTAATATGCTCATTTTTTGGTTTCCCTTATGATGCGGTTAGGATGGATTTCCAGGTTTTGTGACAACCAGGTCACAAGAGCGAGTTTATGTCATTATGTAACATCCACAATTTTTGGATTACCTTGTGTTGAGATTAAGAGGGATTTCCAAAGCTTATGTTAGCTAGGTCACAGGATGGGTCAGAGGGTTTTGAGAGTTTTATGAGGGGTGACTGGGATCGCTTTCCATTTTTAATCATCAAGATTGTTATTGCACAGTTTGATTTCGGTTCCACTGCATTCTGACAATTTATGTAAAACAAAGTTATTAATACGTATATTTTAATCAATTATGCTTAAGGTGTTGTTTCGGGCTGATTACATGTAGAAACACCTTAGTGTAATAGATCGTTGGAATTGGGACGAAAATATCTACAAGACAGAATGATAAAAAGGGGCTTTGGGAGGTGTTGAAGGCTTGAAAAATCAAGACTCCAACAAGGGGGATAACCAACCAGTTCGGACCTTAGGACAGCTCCTTTTCCATTTGGAATAGTGGCTCCGACTAGGGATGATGGGACCGGTGTCCCAATCTATTTATGATGTTTGTGCTAACGGGATCATGCTTTTCTTTTGTGGGTTTTATGGGGTGAATACTTATTCTAAACTTAATCTATTTTCTAACTATTATATGTAATCTATCATAATCAAAGAAAACATCTAACTTAAAAACTATCCCGGGAGTGACGTTTATATATACAATCTAAAATGATTTCTGAAAGTAATTGACAATGAAGATCGTTCAATTACGATAAGAAGATAATCCGTTTAATAATGATCGTTTCGTATAAAAAGTTAGCCGAAACGATATGAGAGATATATCACATAAAGAGTCATTCATATATTCAGCATAAAGAATAAATCATCATCATACAAAAGTGCAATAATGATAACTAAGAATTTAAACTTTCATACATAAATAACTGAAAATGATGTATTGCTTGATACACAAGTGAAAAGCATTAAGAGATAGAAGTACCATTTGTAATACGTCCTACTCATGTGCTCCAACAATATTGATTTACCATCAAATCATTTAACATCAACTAAGAGTACAAAAGTGCAATTTCAGTAAAAGATGCTAAACTCAAGTAGAAAATAAATCTCGTTCCATTAATTTTACCAAAACCTCCTCAAAGGGGCTTGAGTGCATGTTCTGAAGAATGTTTTTGATAAAATTTATGGACCTCTCTTTAAATGCATGAGAGGGGTTTAAATACTAATCTATGAAACTAAAAATAGAAATTACAAAAATAGATAAGGAGGTTTAAACGACCTGCCTCATTTTAAGTGAAAATAAACAAAAACAAAAATAAAATATGTCTATGGCTAATCCTGCATCTGGTCTTTGAGATCACAAATATCCAACATAGGTTTAAGGAGTGTCGGTTGGCCGACTTCAGCTTTCAGTTGTCCTATGAATACGGCATTGGTGAGTGCTGGAACCATTTTCTCGGCGGAAGTAATCAGGCACCTCAGGGTTATCCATTGGCTGTGCGGTTTCACTAGGTATTGCCAATACACCTCCCAATTCAACCTATTTACTTGTCTAATTGCCTCTGCTCTTTCCTCCGCTGCCTGTTTCCATACTGCTTGAAGCTGTTCTACCTTTGGAAGAAAGCCAGGGGTGGTTTTTGCTACCAAATTAGCATTGTGTAAATTCTCATTCACACATTCAATGACACTGTTTGCTACTACTGCCGCATCCTCCATTGTCTGTTCTGCCTCTCTGAGCCGAGAATCCCATTTCGCAAAAAAAATTTCTTTATGCGATTCATCTAATTTGGGCATATCAGCTCTTTTCCCATCCTCAAATTTCTGCCAATTTGAAAAGTCTGAAACTTTCTTAAGAATTGTATCATATTCAAGTTGCAATTCTACAACTTGATTCGTTATGTTATCACTCATTTTGCAGTGAGGATTCCACTGCGAAATCTTTTGGCATAATAACGCTTTCTGGTGTAAAAGTTGGGAATTGAGACCAAGTGCTTTTGTGACAAACTGTTCAATCTTAGGGCCATCTTTATGCAATTTTGTTATGCTCTTTGTTTGGTCAATTTAGTGTGTCCTAAATTGCTACATTAATTGTCCATCTGGGATTCGTAAGCTGACGAAGTGTGGCGCACTATATGTGCAAGATAACCTATTTCTTACTTTTTTCGTTTTTGATTTTTATGTTGTTTTGGGGGTTTTTATCTTTGTTTATGGAATTCCTATTCCTAAATTTCTAGAAGGCAAGTATGGTTATAAGTTTTAAGGCAATTATGTTCTTTATAAGGGTTCCCAAAACTTAACACTTCAGAAGGTCTTAGAACATACTAGTGAAAAATAACACTTGAATCAAGAATGAAAAGATGCTGCTAATTAAAACAAGTAATTAATGAACTACTAATTATGAAACTATCATCTCTGCTGCTGTCTAAATACAGAAAATTGATTTAAGCTATTGCACTCAAGGAAATCAAAGATTGCAAAGAAAGTAAAACTAAAATCAAATCACAACATTCATATTTCAATCCCTCGCCAGTTAGTCTCGCTATGGCTTTCGAAGGTAACTGTCAATGAAATGAGCAATCCAATTATCTATTTGCAGAAAAGTAAGCTAAAATCAAATCACAACATTCATATTTCAATCCCTCGCCAGTTAATCTCGCTATGGCTTTCGGAGGTAACTATCAATGAAATGAGCAATCCAATTATCTAATTGCAGAAAAGTAAACTAAAATCAAATCACAACATCCATATTTCAATCCCTCGCCAGTTAGTCTCGCTATGGCTTTTGGAGGTAACCGTCAATTAAATGAGCAATTCAACTATCTAATTGCAGAAAAGTAAACTAAAATCAAATCACAACATTCATATTTCAATCCGTCGCCAGTTAGTCTCGCTATGGCTTTCGGAGGTAACTGTCAATGAAATGAGCAAGTTGATTTCTAACTAACTTAACAAAGCAAATGAACAAAACTGAACTCAACAAAACAAAACTGGAATTAAAAGAAACTAAGAAAAGCAAAATCAGCAGAGAATCAATTCCATATCACTATTTATTATGAAAATTATATACAAATGCCCGGGCTGCCTACTCTATCCTGAAACATGCACACACTGATCAACGTTATACAAAGCTTGTAAAATCATGAACAATAGTGAAATGTTAGAAATATATACACAAATGAATAACTATAAAACATATGCAGTGAGGATAAAGAAACGACGCCTAAAGACTATACAGCAACAATAGAAACGAAACCTCAGTGTGCAGGGTCCCTTTGCACAACCTCGGCCAACAGGCTATCAATCCAAAATTACGTTCACGCAAGCATGTAGAACAGAGTCTTCTTATATATATCTCAAAACACAGTTACAGCAATAAACTAATGTCACGACACAGTGAGTTCTTAACAACAAAAATTACATTCAAAAAGCTAGCTACTGCGTATAAGAACGCGTTATCTATAACAAATGTTTCATAACTGTTTTTCTGGAAAACTACGTGAACAGAGGACACGTGAAACCGTCCATGTATTTAGCATCATGGTCGCCAAAATTAGGCAATCTATTGAAAGCGACTGTTGGATCCACATCATGGTCAGCCTATAGGTGTCAGTGTGCCTCCAGAGATCTAGAAACGGCCACGAAAGTCTTCACGTGCTTGAAAACGGAGTCCTATTGCCGTAGGACTCTCCTGTTTGACCACCGTTGACCACGACCTTCTTCGATGAATCCAGCTGGACCAATGGGACCTGACCCATGTCCAGGGCATTTCCAACTTGCCCATGTCGCTTGCTTTGCCTCGTGACACCTGCAACCTGTAGTTTAACAAAAATGGCTGCGGAAAGTTGAACCAGCTACGGAAAGTGACAAGATTCCGCAACTCATAAGAAAAAATTTAGTTCAAATAGCAAACACAAGGACATAGTCAAAAACCACTTTAAATGCTCTTTTATGACTAATATGCAATGATATTGATAGCTTAGGAGGTCCAGGTGAATGGAAAGAATATAGAAAAATGTGTAGGAAAGATGCAAGTTTGCGGCTCAACACTTTGTAGCTATGCTTCTTTACTTGATAAACTGCTCTGATATGCTATCTGCATTTTCTGAAACTCTTGCTGAAATTTGGCCAACTTTATTTCTGCTTGTTGGTTGATACTGGCCTGCTGTAACTGTTGTTCTAATAACAAAATTTTGTCTTCTTTTTCTTTGAGTAGTTGTTGTACCTCTGTTGTCTTATCAATGGTTGCTGAAGCATATGCGCCTGCGACCTGCAAGAGTCTAGTGAGGTTAGCCGATGGATTTGTAGATGGGTCCTTCCAGAGAATGTCTAGAGATTCATCCTCAGGAGTGAGCACGGAATCCAACTTTCTTTTCTTTGTCTTCTAACGATGGCTTTATGTTGAGGGTTGTAGAATACATCTAGAGGAGGAATTTCCTCTATTCTCAATACAATCTTAGATGTGGCAGCAATGGGAATATGCTCTGTTTCCTGAGTGCTAACAGCTCCTTCTTTTACCATTTCTATAGTCGTTTCTTGTTGGTTTGCTGGTGGCTCTGTGATTTGTTCCTCCATGTTGAGTCTCTTATTGAAATTTTCCCATTCTTCTTCTAAATCAATTACTAGCGGATTTGCTTGCTTTGTAAGGGGAGTTGAGGCTTCGGCTTGTTTTACGAGCGAAGTCTGCTGATCAAATTTTGCTATGGACTAGGTTGTGTCTTTAATTGACTCTTCACTCTTGCTGTGTTCATTCTCTGATGTTTTCTCAGATTGATCGACAGACTTTTTTGCGGATTCATTTCCAAAAATTGTTTTGGATTTTTCCTTTGAGTCTCCTTCTATGCTTGCATTGGGGGTAGGATTTCTCATTGGTTCAATGAGTAGTTGGTCCAATGGGACCTTAGATAACTTCTTTTTCCTGTAGTTATCAAATGCTTGGAGGCCTTCTTGATCAAAAAGTATTTGTGTCATATGTTGTACTTCTTTGAAGGTGTTTTTCTGCAAGAAAACATCATCAAAAGGGTCTTTTTCATGGGTGAATATTCTTATTTTGACCTTGTGTTAAAATCTTTGACAATACCAAAGGGATCATATTGTCTTCTCGGGAACTTGGGTAATTGCAAAGATAATACATTGTCAACTTCTTTGAAAGCATGTCCTAAGTCATGCAATGCAAATACTCCACATGTTACAAGAAATTGGGGCCAAATGGCCTTCTTGGAATCCTTCAATATCTTACTCATTCCTCCTTCGCTGCATGTCTGATAGGCTATCTCCCTAGCCATCAGTTTGTCCGAGACGTAGAAAAGTAGAACATGGGGAGAGGCAATACTGCCGAACACTCTGATATATGTGAATAATTCTTCCCCGAACCATCGGGCTACAGGGAGAATATCTACTTCAGCTTCTTGGGAGAACCTAGGGGCATCTCGGTTGTAAATCCTTTTGTGAATCGGGAGCATAACCCCGTGACAGATCTTGAAGAAGTGTGGTGCGAAATTAGACTCCCACATGACTTTGTGATATATTTGAATAGGAAGTGGATTTTGAGCAGTCCACTTCCATCCCATAATAGGAAACTTGGAACCAAAACAAATAGCATCCATAACATAGGCACTCATAAAAAATGGAGGGTAAACTCTCGAAGCAATACTCTTTTTCTTCGGTACTCTAAAAATGTTGTAGCTAAGTTATCAGACAGGATTTTAGCCCAATTCATTATTGTAGCGTTGACAGCTACATCTATTAGGGGTAACCATTCTGACGAGAATTTGGTGTTGTCTTATTTACCAAACAATCCACATAACATAGCAGCAGCAAAACAGAAAGGAGAACTGAGAGAACCGGTGGTGTACATATCGTTCTTATCTTTCTTAAGTCTTTCTTCGTTGTTTAACCAATTCTTCATGCATTCTGCTGGGTCTTCATTTTCGTTGGCGAACTTCTCGACAAACTCCCTGTTGTAGATGGCATGTGGCTCTGGTAGATGGTACATGAGTCTGAGGTTGTCTGAAGTAAACAACCCTATGAATTCTTGGCTTGCCGTCTTGAACTCTTTGTCTGATATCTCTGCATCGTCTATGATCCACTTAACCATGTCGGTACAAGGAAGTATCTTTGGTCTTGCAGCAATGCGGTGCAAGAATGAGCATGCAAGATCAGTCAGAGTAGCATCAGAAGAAACGCGTCCATCCACTGTAATTGTTGTTTCCAGAATTCTCGGTTGTTCTTCCTCTACTAGCTGATACATAGTCTCCCATGTGGAAGTCCCTGCATCTCGATTACAAGTAGTGTCTATGAACAGGGGGGTCATATCTGATTTCTCAGAAGCAGGTGCCTTTCCTTTCTTCACCATTTCTTCAGATGTCCTGCTCTGTGTGTTCTTCCTGAAAGTTACAAGAGGAGAGCAGAATAGGATAAAAATGATAGTGAATGCAGAAATAAATCAATACAAGGATGAAATAAAGGTGACGGAGGGTCTTCATTCTAAATCACATTAAAAGATATCAACTTGCGTCAAATGGCTTTTCATACCTGATCGTAATCATTCTTTTAATAAATGTCCACTAATGAACCGTTATCCTTAACTTAATGTCCATTACTTCACATTGAAAGTCGGCCCCTTGAGTTGCGATAACCGTGATAAAAGCGATTTTGCGATTTGCTACGCAATATCGCAGATTGCTATATTGAAAAAACTCATTTATGTTTAAAACTTACCACCGTGTGAGTTGATGCGATATGCGATATGTGAGATGCTGTCGCATTTCGCAATATTTGCTTATGCTTTATTGAGTAGTGCTGCATCGTTGAAAATGCGATGCGAGATAGTTATAAGAGCTTTATGATTTCACGTTTCGCGGATATGGGGTAACTTTTATAAGGAAGGTCCGTCGTAATGGTTTTGCGATGCGAGGATCTATGCTTTAAAAGAGGGTCTTTTCAAGGATTATTTTAATATTTATGACTTTCCAGGTATAAAGTTACTTTTAGGTTATTTTACCATGTGGCGCTTGTTTATGAAACTCATCGTTTGTGAAGTTTTATACGCTAAAGTATAAAAAGGCAAATTTTCCATGATTTTGCAAGTCCCATTTTGACACCTTATTTTATTCTAAAAATAAAAAGGCATGACTAGATGCTAGGATTGATTTTTTTGGAAGGGTCCCCATTTATTAATGTTATTACTAATACTATTAAATGGGGGGGTTGTTGATAAGCACAACAAGAGGCCAGTATGATCATGGTGGCAAATTAAGCATTTTCTAGAGATAAAAGTGACTTTAATTAGTAATAAAAAGTCAGTTATTAAATGAAAGGAGACAGAGTGTTTTTATCTAAGGGGTAAATAAAAGGGGGGAAAAGTTGCTTGGAAAATAGGAGGAAAATGCACTAAGTGGCTTGTTAATTAAATAATAAAAGGAGATTTCTAGAAGATTGGAGAAGATCCGGCAAAATCTTATATAAGGAGAGAGAAGGGAATTTTTCATTGATTATTTCTTGTTTATTGATTAGGAGCCTAGGCGAGTATCTCTCAAGGGTTTTAGGCAAGACTCTCACACTAATTTCAATGGACATCATTGCAACCGTATTTGGCATTTCGAGAAAATCACACAGGTTTTCCGTTTTTGCTTCAATTTCATTTTATTTGGGGGACATTTCTTCAGCAAGATGAATTGGTTATTGTTGTCGGAGTTGGAGATTGGATCGTTGCAAAAGACATATTCTAGAGTTGAAGGTTATTGGTTGAGGTCGAGTTGATTGGAGAGCCGAATTCATATTCTATAGAGGCTGAATTTTCTACTGGGGGTGAGTTTATTTGTTGGACCGAGTTTATTAGTCGAAGCCCAGTATATTTGTTGGGGCCATATTTATCTATTGGGGCTCAATTTATTGGTCGAAGCCCAGTTTATTTGTCAGGGCTGAATTTATTTGTTGGGGACAAGATTATTTGCCAGAGATATTTATTTGTTGGGGACGAGATTATTTGCTAGAGATATTTATTTGTTGGGGATGAGATTATTTGCCAGAGATATTTATTTGTCGGGGATAAGATTATTCGTTGGAGATCTTTATTTGTTGCCAAAAATCGTTATTTGTTGGGATTTAGATTATTTGTCGGAGATCTTTATTTGTTGAGGCCGAGATTATTTGTCGAAGATATTATTTGTTGGGGCCGAGATTATTTGTTGGAGTTGAGCTTATTTATCGAGGCTGAATTCATCATTATAGGAGGGTCGAGTTGCTGACTATAGTAGTGCCACATTAATTGAGTTATTTGCTGGAGTTGTATTATAGGTTCTTAGATTAATATTCTCCATGTAAATCTCTTGATCAAATTAATAAAAGTCTAGTTGTGCCTTAAAATATTTTTTTGTACGTGTTTATTTGTTTTGCATACAAAGTGTTCAAAAAAAAGCTTGCACACAAAGTATTTGTTAAAATTCCTAAAAGAGAAAATTTAATATTTTTGCAAGTTGTGCTAGCATATTTCAGATACGGGATATTACAGTGGTATCAGGGCATGATTTTGGCCAGTTGTGGATCTAAATCAAGGTGATATTGAGAAGAACTTTAGGACTAGAATCAGAAGGGAAAAATTCCTCAAACTATTTGTAGCAAGAAAGACTTGTTCAAAAATTTGAAGAATAATACAGGAATTTCACAAGATTGGTAGGGTAGTTCGAAGCATGGGCATCATCAAGGGCGGAAAGAGAAGAAAGAAATTGTAGATCTGCAGATGATGGAGGTAAAAGGAGCAAAATGACTGAACACAACCCCAATGACAATGCTATGTGTGCAAGAGAAATGATTATTGGAAGTGAGGACTATGATCAAACCTCCCAAGATGAATTGGGGGAAGACATACCTGTTGAAGATGAAGCTAGCCTAGATTTCACTACAGTAGGTTGGTACAAGGGTTCGAGATGAAGATGAATCAACTAACGACATAGAATGTTTGTCATTATTTAATGAGATTGTTGAGGAAAATCATGAGTCTACGATTGTTGATAATGATTCCAAGAGGTGTGCAAATATGATAACACATATGTAGTCAGCGGTGTGAACTCAAACCCATTATAAAATTTATTTTATGAAGAAGATGTTGCTCATATGCTTACTTGCGCCCATAATTTGGAAACTCAATTGAAAGTAAGCGTCGACCAGATTATGGCAGCAACAAGGCATTATGATGATACACAAGCAGTAGTGGAAGATTATCATCGGACAAATGCAGTGATACGTGACAGTTTGGGAGGAGAGCCTTGAGCAACATATTTTCAAACACTCAAAGAGGCATTGGTAGAGATTAAATCTAACTACCTTCACCTTCTTTCAATTAGAGATCATTTACTCATGCTTATTGAGATACACCTGTTATCACTCAATCTAGCAGGGGTCCTAGGGCAGGTACCTAAGGGACAACTACTAGAACAAATGGCAGCAATGGGACAAAGGCCCACTATCACCATAACCTATGTCCCCTTTCCTTCTTGGATTTTCACCAAGGGAGGAGTCTCAGTATGGAGGAAATCACATAGTATAATGGATCAATGATGAGGTTTGCAATGATTCTCAAGGCCCATTCAAAGAAGAGGCTCAATATAAGCCTTTCTTGCTTCAATGATGCTTAATGGCTCTCCAAGAAAGACCTAAAGGTAGGAAACAAGATCTAGGGGTTTATGATGCTGCAGTAAGGTTAGGTATACCTAGAGTCAAGATCTCCCAAATGATATAGGACCTCTCAAATAAGCTCTTTGAAATAAGGAATTGCTTTGGGAAACATGTTGCCTGAATTGAGAGACCAAGGTTGGGTCCACACAAGACCTAGGGTTTATGGATAATCATAGGAGGAGGTCGTCCAAGGAGCTCACTAGGTCAAGGTGGGTTGAGAAAGGGTTTAAAATGATTTATTCCACCGAATACTATGTGCAAAAACCCAAAAGGAGACCACTAGCCAAGATGTTCAAGATGATTTTTAGAGATATGGCTAGGACTTGACTTTTCTCCCAATCTGGCCATGGGAATGGGCTCAAATTTGGAGGATCACTAGGGGAAACAATAGTGAAATAGCCTATCCAAACAATTTCCAAAAGTCACCCTTCCAAAGAAACTCGCATCAAGCCCTAGCTAGCCGCCTATGGTTAGGACCGAAATTTAGAAAGAGGAGAAAAAAGAAAATGAAAGGAGGGTGATCACCAAGATTTCTTGGATCAATGCCTTGTCCTTGGGCTATGGAGTCTATGTGATTTGAAATCTAGCCAAAATCATCTTCAAGGAGGCTAGAAAATGATACCCTAGCAAGCACTCTCTAACATTTACCCACCCAAGATTTATGGACTTACATGAAAAGAAAACAAGTTCTACTCCACTAGGAACATTCATCTATTTATCAATGAGCAACAAGAACAAATTTGCAATGTAACAATTATTTACAATGATATTCAATAATTAGGACACAAAAGGAAAAAGCTAGTTACAAAATTTCCACACATTAGACATTTTTTATGCAAAAAAATTTCATTAGATTACTTACAAAACAACAAGATATATATCCAAAACCAAGATCAAGAAGATGGCTCCAAGAAAACGAAAATTTCATCTTCAAAGTTATTGGAATGCATCAAGAGATCTCTAATAGACAACCAAGAAAAAGTGTGAAATTCTCTTCAAGAGAGCTAATCCAAGTCAAGTGACGATCCAATACAAATGAGGCTCTCCTTTATTTATATGAGCCTTTAGAAGTTCGAATTAGCCTGATTAAACACCTAATAATATTTTAATGTGCAAATAACATCTCTTTTGGTGACAAGCCCAACAATAGCTCAATAAGTGAAAAATAAGCCACCTAAAGCTAGTCGAAATGATAGAATAATGGTCAAAAGGGTCGTTGGAAGGCCTTAATGAGCCCTCAACGTGCATGATGAAGAGAAGGGATCCAAAATGATGATCAAGAGGGTGGCCCTTTGATTTGCAAGAAAAACATCCTATGGTGCTCCCAAGTGGCTGTGGGGCACAATCAATGGTCTCATGGGTCTCTAATGGCTCAATAACAAGTTGATGCTCCATTAGTGAAGCCTAGAAGATGGTACATGCCCTTCTGTGTCTCTTTGGAGGAGACAAAACCTCATTTGGGCCCTGGATCAGCTGTTAAGTGTTAGGTGCCAATGTGTGGCCCACTGGGCAACATGGTCCAAGTGCATCACCGTCACTGTATGGTTGGGGCAGAACAAGCAATGTGTTGTGTTGAGGAATCCCATGGTATAGTAATCAATGCTTTGTTGTCATGGAGGCCCATGGCTCTCAACGCTCACCCTACCAGTGCCATTATGACCCTTTGAAGGGTTTGGATCCCATGTAAAGAGGCCAAGTCCAAGATGGAGACCCACTTGCAATCCTGTATAAGATCCAATGTGTACCTTTCAATACAACCAAGCATTAGTGAAATTGAGTAAATAAGCTTGCCAATGAGGGGCAAAAGTGGACACTTCATAGTGGCATGACCTTCCAAATGGGCCTTAGAAAGTATAGGTGTTGCATTGCTCGACAAGAGAAGTTAATAAAAGAGCCTATTGTGTGATTTCAACTTCTAAGGGAGTGACAGGTCCATGGTAAATCCATCAAATGGCAAGTGGCATGTGAAATAATAATGGAACATAATGGGGCAATAGGGAAGGATCCAATCCACCTGCCATGGTACAAAGGTAGCTATAATGAGGGAAGCCCACACATTGGTTGTATAGATGTAGGAGGGAGAAAAAGTGGTACATGAGTTACCCCATCTTTTGTTTTTCCACCCTTCTTCATATGCCTTTTTCCTTTTATTGATATTTTCTTTCTTCTATTACTTAGGGCTACAAGGGATGAGAGCATGACGAGAATGATGAAGCAGTGATTAACCCCTTAAGGTTGGGCAGTTCATTGCCCACCAGGGGTTGGGACAATCATGGGTTCTTTAATGATGCAGGTGGGCACTCATAAGGGCCTTAGGAACCAGGTAATGGCCGTAATAAGGGGGTAGAGCTCATCTTTGGCTTTTCTCCGCACGCTAAATTTTTATGTCTCGACCATCTTTTGCATTTTGTGGTACATTTCCTATTATAAGTGGACAAATTATGATTTTAGCTTTCTTTTTAGTTGCATCAACCTTTGGGGTATCGTTCCAGGCCCAACCCAAAGTGTGGACAAGGGGAGGGGAAGGCTAACACCTTATGGACCCAATGGACAAATGTGGACTCGAATGGGAAAAGTGTGAAAAGGGGTTCTAATGAACGAAGGGGATAGAGATACATGGCGTGGACAAGTGATACCACTCAACCAAATTTAGGGTTTCCCATGTAGTGCCACTCCTAAAGATAGTAGCCAATAGTGGAGATCCCACAGGATTAGGATACAAGACTAATTAGTACAAGGGAACAAGAGTACAATATAAGCCCATTCTTTCCATTGAATCCCCCACACTAATACATGTCCAAATGTGCCCAAGAAAATGTGAAAAATTAAAAACTGAAATCCTATTGCAGCAACTGGAATTAATTCTTCTAATTATTAATTAATTTAACAATTTATTTGCTACAACAAATACCAAATTAATCACTACAACCTTCACAAATAAAATTGTGGAAATAAATATTACTGGAAACTAAGAAAATACTAGCACACACACAATGAAAATGACACCATTATGTTTGGACAAAATTCGCTGGAAAAACACAATGCGAGAAAACAGGTGCAGCAGATGAGGGTTTTTATTATTATGCAACAATGAAATTATGAGTACAAACTATGGATGCCCAAATGGCAATCCAAACAACAAGAAAATTTGGCCAAAATTATTTAAGGGAATTTCCCTTCTTCCACAAGCAACCCCGACACAACTTACCTTAAGAATATTCGTCCTCCTGGACCCTTTGCATAGTGCTTGCGCAGACCCTTGGACATCTAAGCCCAGAAGTACCTTTGATGAAGTCGTTCTGCCTGTCTCTATTGAGGAAATTGATTCTCCAACCCTTTGGAAGACTTTCCTGACCTCTAGAAGCTTAATTGATTTTTCCTCCAGCCAAATTGAATTGCTTTTCTAAAGAAACTACGCAGACCTCTGCGCTGCCTCATTGGGAATAACTCAGCTTCCTTGTTGTTTCCTCTCCGGATCTGGAAAACTTCCTCTGGATCACTCACTATCTCTGCCCCTCATTGTCTTTGCTTCCTTGCTAAAGCTCAAACTCTCTGGCAAATGATTGTTGCTACTCTGGAAAATCAAATGTCCAAGTGACTCTAGTGTATTCTCCATCACCACATCGATCCCTTCTTGTATCTGCATGTTGGGACTCCAACAACCAAGGTTAAATCTTAATCAATGGCTTAGATCATCTCTCCATTGATCTATATGAATTTCTAGAGAATTCTCATCTTGACTTAATTAATTTTGATTAATTAACCAATTTTCCTAAGTTTAGACTTAGGAAACATTAAAAAAATTGGTTAATAATCTAATAAGTCATCTCTAGGTAGAATTTCCAGAACAATTTCTAGGTTTTGGAGATCTCATGTATTCTATCCTCTCCACCAAATTTCGTGGCTAAAACACATCCGATGCTATAGAAACTAACACTCCCTCTTAGCGAGGACTGTGTTCTCTCTAGTTTTGCAGATCCTGCCACAACAACTTGTCTCTATATCACCTCCTGTTACGTTGTTGATGTCTGGTTGCTGCTGCCCACCAACTACTGTGCAACTCTGATGCTGCTACTGCCACTGATATACTACTGCCAACTTTTCTCTGCATTGTAACACCCTCTCATCTGTTGTTGCTGCAACTACAACTATTGCAACTGAGAAGCACCCAAAATACTTAATCAACTGTATTCAGTATGATGCATTTGTCTCCCGAGTCTCTGACTACTACTAGCATATGCACTGTCACTGAATAATCTGTGTTGTTTCCAACTCTACACTGAGCCACCTGCTATGTTGTCTAACACTGCACTGCGCTCCTCAGCATCTGACTACTACTAGTCTGCAACTGTCACTCTGGTACTAACTACATCAACTACCACTGATCCATCCTGCTACTGAATACTGTGGGCCCCCGTAGCCAGGTAATGATCCATGAGGTGGACTCCTCAAGGACCCTGCCCAATCTTTGTAGCTCTCTAGGGCTACAACACTAAGTCACCCCACCTCACTCCTAGAGGTATGTCTGCCATCATTGCGAAGTCTTCCTCCAATCTGGAGGACAACCTATCTATCTCAGCATGTGCTGTCATCTGATCCTACTTCTCCTACTTGTCCTTCTTTCTGAGAGGACATTGGGTACTTTAGTGGCCAAACTTGCCATACCTGAAGCACTTGACCTTAGATAGGTCCTCCTTCTTCTTCTTCTACTCCTGCTGCCCTTGACTGGGTCCCTTTGATGCAAGAGCCAAATTCTCCTCCTCTTTCACAGCTTTCGATCCACCGCTACTGTTGCCACTAATGGAGCTCTTTAGAAGAGCTCGCCTCAACTCCTCCTACTGTAAGTTAGCCCACATTTTTTCCCATCTTGATAGCATGTCTCTACCCAATATACTTTGGACAAAGACTTTCCAATCCTTAGAGACATTGTTCAGTGCCAATGTCACTAGCTCTGATGGTAGAGATGCTTCCCTAACAACTGCAAGCTGGTCTCGGACCTCCTGAATCCCGGTGACAAAGGGATCTATGACTTCCCCCTTCTGCATCCTGATGCATCTTAGTTTTTCTTCTAGGAACATCTTTCGCTGCTCGGAAGTACCCTGGTATAGCGTGGACAAAACTACCCACATTTCCCTGGCAATATTCTTGCCAGAAATATGAGAGACTGTGTGGTCTCGAACTCCATCCAAAATCATCCTCTTCACCCTCATCATCTCCTTCTTGTATTCCATCAGCTGATCTGCATCCTGGGGAACTGCCACCACATTATCTATGTAGGCTCTCAGGCCATATTCATCTAGAAGAAAGGACATCCTAGCCTTCTAGATGACACAGTTGGAAGCTCCATCCAACCTATCCTGATCTCTAAGCCTTGTTGTGGCCATCTCTGAACCAAGTCGAAAAATCCCTCTTTCCCTATGCGTGGCTATTGGTTCTGCTACACGCACTCCTTTCTGGAGTGAGAGAATCTGCACTTAGCTACTAGAAATATGCTGCTGGATCAATCGAACTTCTGAGACTAGAAGTTCCCTGAGAGAAATTTTCCCTCTGTTGTGTGTGCTTTTCTCTTCCATCCGACGCCAATTCTACTATTGCAAAAAATTCTACGTCCAACCAGGAATCTGCTCAGCAAAAAAAATAAATCTAAGTTGTTGTTGCTCCCTCTGCCTACCAGAATCACTCAATCTGGAAAGTCGAATTTTTCTCCCACTCTGCACTGAAAAATCGAACTTCCCCAAGCAACTCGGCTTGCTAGGAAATGGATTGCGTTGCCTCTAAGAATTTCGGCCTGATACTCCCTAGCGATATTCCCTTCTTCTCTTTTGAGCTTCCCGACTGATCACTCACACTCTGATACCATGTGAAAATTTCAAAACTGAAATCCTATTGTAGCAACTGGAGTTAATTCTTCTAATTTTTAATTAATTTAACAATTTATTTGCTATGGAAAATACCAAATTAATCAGACAACAACCTTCACAAATAAAACTGTGGAAATAAATAGCACTAGAAACTGAGAAAATACTAGCACACACACAATAAAAATGACACTATTATTTTTGGACAAAAGTCCCCAGAAAAACCCAATGCACGAAATCCAGTACAGCAGTTGCGGGTTTCTATTATTATGCAGCAGTGAAATTGTGAGTACAATCTATGGATGCCCAACTGGCAATTCATACAGCATAAAAATATGGCCAAAATTATTTAAGGGAATTTCCCTTCTTCTACGAGCGACCCTGACACAACTTCCCTTTAGAAAATTCGTTCTCCTGCATCAGCCTCTACATAGTTCTTGCGCAAACCCTTGGACGTCTAAGCCCAGAACTGACTCTGATGAAGTTGTTATGCCTGTCTCTCTTGAGGAAATTGATTCTTCGACCCTTTAGAAGACTTTCCTAGGATTTGGAAGATGAATCGATTTTTGCTCCAGCGATATTGAATTGTTTTTTGGAAGCGACTGCGCAATCCTTTGCGCTGCCTCATTGGGAATAACTCAACTTCCTTGTTGTTGCCTCTCCAGATCTGGAAATCTTCCTCTATATCACTGTCTTTGCCCCTCACTATCTCTACTTCCTCGTTGAAGCTCAAACTCTTCGGCAATTAACTGCTCCTACTCTGGAAAATCGAATTCTCCAAGTGAATTTGGTGTATTTGTTGAATTGGGCTAGCATAGGATGTGCTCTAGGCCTCAAATTTTGCAGCAAGGCTTGGGAACATGTATGCCAAAGAACCCAGAAAGCGTTTTGGGAAATTCCACCTAGAAACAATTTTATTAAAATAATTAATATTTTTTAATTTCCTAAGTCTAAACTTAGGAAATTAAAAATATTAATGGGTATTAATCTAATTGTGGGTGTAACTTCTAGAAAAAGACACGAATCAAGTTAAAATGATCTTAGCCATTTATTAGCTTTTAATCTGGGTCTTTGAATGTCAACAAGAAGATTATTTAAGGAAGCTTGAGGGTCATTTGGAAAACACACCGAGAGATCAAGAGATCGAATTTCTAAAGTGATAACTTCTCAGGAGGGAATTTTGATCGAGTAGATTTCTTGTAGTTGAGGAGGAGGGATAGTTGGGTTTGAGTATCTTCTCAAGAGCCCAGGATACGCGGCAGAGAGAGGCAAAGAGACCAGAGGGGTTGTGTTATATACCTAGGGGGGGTAATATGGGGTACCGAGGGAAGTACCCAAGGTAATAATGTAATAATGGGATGGGCCATAGTAATAAATAAGGTGGTTAACCCATGTCATGTAAGGGACCACAAGTAGTTAATAATAATGTAAGGGGCCCATGGTATTAGTTGATGGTATGAGGAAACCATGGTAATGATGCATGGTATTGTTTGTATGAGGCCTATATAGAGGCTAGAGACTCCACATGGAGAGATATGAAGAGAAGTATTCTTGTATGAACATGCATATGCCTTGTGGAGTATTCTCCTTCCTTAAGGACTGAATGTATGGTGTTTCCCTACCTTAAGGGTTGATCAATAAAGAAGCATTTCTATCTATTTCTATCTTGTTATTCTTGGGTTATTTCTATTATCATAATATTTCCGGTTTAGATCTACAACATATTGCAACAGTAGTATTGTAAGCTCTAGTATTGTAAATAACACCATCCTTAGTCGGTGCATACCCGAGAGAGCAGTGTGCTGATTTTAACATTTCAAGACATTGTTGCTCGAACTTTGGCTTTGACAGCCAGCAAAGGAGACATTGTTGCTGCAACTTGAGGCTTTGAGAGCCAGCAAAGGAGAGGTGCAACGATTGGCCTCGAGTTTATCCATCAATTTCATGAAGTTTACTGTAAACTTATTAAATCTCGCTTCCTTATTTCCTACAGTCTATGTAGCTTTCTCGTTTTCAGGTCTAGTTTCCCTTCTTGCGTGCCGGTCTTTCTCACTGGGCTTGCATTCTGTGCTGGTTTATCGTTTTCAAGTCTGGATTCCCTTTTTGCATGCAAGCCTTCTACCTCATAAAAGGGCTAATGGCAGCGCTGTAGAAAGTGGAATTCGGGTGTTGTCAGTGCCAGGTAAGAGTTGTAGAATTATGAAATTTTGTTTCAAAATTTGCCTGTGTTTTCTTTTTATTTTACGTCATTTTATCTAGTTTGTAATTTTTCTAGCTGGAGGACTTGCGTGTCGATGGGCCGGCTAAGAAATAGGGATAGGGATTTTCGTTTTTTACGTCAATCTGTGAGAAAGAATAGGAATCGAAATTTGTGAGTAAAGCTTTTATAGGAGTATAAAAAGTCATGCAGAGATAAAGTCTATATGAACGAAGAAGATAAAATCTATAACATTTCTCTTTTAAGGCTTTTTGAAATATAAAACATTACCCTATTAACTCGGCCATCCCTGTGGGTCTTTTCGGCTACGCCTGTTCGGCACTTTTAAAGCAATTCGTCCCCAAGATTAATCACGATTAGGTCCTTCCTGTGATGCTTTCCGTCTGTCAATCTTGAAATACTTTTTCCTATCGGATTTTTTCCAATACAGATCGTTTTCCGATGTGGTTCTACGCCTCACATATTAGCAGCAAGTGTTCGGTCTCTACTTCTTGACTCGCATAGGTGGCAAATATTCTTTGAGTTCCCTCCGAACTGTCTCACGTTTTAACTTTTGTGAACTTGTTCTGACTTAAGTAGATATTTGTTTCCCCTACACGGTATATTAAATTTTAAACATTCTTTTATCTTGACCATGCAAGACGGGTTAAACTAACTAACGTGGCATTGTTGCTTTTTTCTCCGATTTGCCTCTTCTGTAGCTGCGTTGTTTGTAGCTTTTCATCTCCCTTGTATATTAGGATTTTGTTTTTTTATTTTTCAACTTTTAATTCATTTTCTGCATAGGATTTCCCAATTCCTTCTTAGAAGGACTCGTTAGATTTTACATATCGGCTGCCATCCATTTCAGCCACCCTTTCCCTATAAAGTATTATCTTCCTTATCACCTTCTGCTCATGAGGGTATAGACTTGTTTCTGCTAACGTGATTTCATATGGGGTAGAGGCTTTTGTTTGGAGGCATGATATCATTCTGGGTAATTGATTTTATTAGGACAGGACGAAACTATGGATTTTAGAAGTAACATATGTCATAGAACTCAAGAGATACTGCATAATAATATGAGATCCTTTTAAGAACATCTTTGATAGTTTCGTATGGGCTTGTAATTGTGTATACGCGCCTTGAGTGGTCGAGGGGACAGTTGAGAGTTATCCGGAATACCTGTGTTTAGCAATCCTGGTACTTTCTTACTGCAAGGATGTTGTAATCCATACATCTACCACTGACATCTGTGGTCACCTTCCATTAACTTCAACTATCTCTAAATTTGAATTAAATGTCACTCAGTACTTGGAGTATATTCTCAGTTTTATTTGATGTCCAAACATTGCTTGGAAAAATTGAGAGCCATCCCTTCAATTTCCTTTTGAGGTATTGATGCCATTTTGAAATGCAAGAAGCTTCAAATCGAGAAATCCAAACATAGACATTTCAACTGCATATTGCATATTTGTTTAATAAATTGTAATTAGTTTTTATAAAATCAAATGGTTCATCCGATTAAATGTTTTCTTGCTTTTCTGCTTTAAACAAATAAATTCACAAGCTACAACCGGTGTTTAAAGAAATAAATTAATAACGACTTACAATGCCTCGAACTGAAAGGAAAAACGACTTAGTAGGGAGTATTGATTTCCCATTGGACATTGCCCATGGAAGTACGACCTAAAAATAAAGTGGATTGCCGTGAGAGATGATATATACCCATCTTCTTTTTCGATGTCCTGGGTTCGGAATGTAGTTTATCGGATTACCGCATGGCCAGGATTCAACCATGTGAAGACCCGACAAACAAATGGCATGGAAAATAAGTCAATTATTGATGGGTAAGTTAATTTTGATTACTACAGTATAATTATCTAAAAATTTTAATTCTGGATCTAGATTTTTTTCCAGTATGAAAAAAGCGCTATATTTATTCCAAAAATTTACATAAACTTCATGTTGCAGCATCATATACAACAGCATATATAATCCATTCAAAATCTGATTCAAGTCCCTTAGACTCCCCAATCATACATATTGTCATTATATTTAGTTATCCAGTCTATATGCACAGATTCTAAGTATATTTACATAATATTCAAATGGTAGAATTTTAATGGTTGGGGAGTGTTTTGGGAGGGAAATCAATATATAGTTTGAGTACGTTTAATATATAATTTGAATGGATTTAATGGTAAAGAGCACGTCCTTTCTTTTAAGAAGTCACAATTCAAAACCAGAGGGGTGTAGAGTATGTATGCTTTTATAGACTTAGCAATTAAATTTGGAAAAAAATATGAAAGTGAGTTTTAATTATAGTTATTAAGTTTATGGTAGGAATTTAACTTTTATAGAATTTCTAAGATATTTTATTAATATACATAAATCAAAGGCTATTTACAAATTAAGAATTTCCATGATAAAATAGGAGTGAATCTCTATGACTAATTTTTTTATTTTATCTCTATATAACAACAACAATAATTGAATTATTTTAATGATATTTTTAATTTTAGCAATTTTAAATATATGATAAAATAAGTGTTTTAATGTTTATTATAGATTAATGTATATCAACATTTATTAGCCATTTAATTTATATAACTATAGTATAATAAACATAAAATTTACTTCTAATAACCCAAATAATAAATTTTCTAATTCCTAATTCATTTATATATAAAAAAAATATTTACTACGCAATAAAATTAAAATAAATTTACAGTCTTATATATGTACACCATATATATTATATCTTGAATACAAAGTTTATGAAACTATCCGGTCATATTACTAGAATATTATATCTCGAATACAAAGTTTATGAAACTATCCGGCCATATTACTAGAGTTAATTTCGAATTTTGTTGTCCTGAGTTGGAGATTGACACTAAAAAGTTTATGTTCAGGGAAACCATAGGTAAACTCAGAAATTTTTTCTCAGAACATGGATTCAATATTTACCTGTAAAGGTTCAGGTCAATCAAAAACCTTCAAGCCCCAAATTCCAAATAATACATACAATGTTTTATGAAAACATTAATTTTGCTCAAAGTTTTATTAATGATTTTGAAAGAATTTTCAAACCAATACATAATATTTTAGAGTGGGACCAAACTTTTGAATGGCATCATGTTGCTCAAAGAGCCTTCTTGGCTACCAAATAAGCCATAGTTTTTTCTCCTGTTCTCGCAAAACCTCACTTCTACAAGAAATTTATTATATACACAAATGCAACAAAGGAAGACACCTTTGGTATCGTCATGCAAAAAAATGAATTGGGTGAAGAACACTCGATAGACTTTATGTTTCAAAGTCTATCAGACTATGAGATCAATACTCATTGATCAAAAATCACGATTATGCATTTCTTAATTTCGGAAATTCTACAAACTTCGAAGATGTCAAGCCATTTTGGCCGATGCAATATTGTTTGAGATTAACAGGTAAAAATGGAAGCCATATGCCCGATAAGTCTGAAAGAATGTGCAATGTAAGATAATATGTACAAAGCGTGACCCCGGCAGGGACTACCTGTTACGATATTCCGACACATAGGAATAGTTAAGTTCAACTTGGTCTAGTATAGAGTTAGGTATAGAGTTAGGTAAAG
>APFE031610497.1:24957-52046 GCA_000404065.3 Pinus taeda | reverse complement strand
CCTGTGTCCTTCTTCGGCTTCGTGGTGTTGTTCTTTTCTTGCGGCTTCGACGGGTTGTCTTGGGTCACCCCGCCTTGGCTTGTCCTTTGGTCTTCTGATTCGCAGATCCAAAGTCTCGCTTCTTCTGTTTTAACTTTTGCTCGATTTTGACAGCATATCGATATGCTGTGCCAAGTGAAGAGATGTCCAAGAACTCCATCTCTTCCTGGATGTATCTATGTAGGCAACCGCAGTATTTGAGTACCAGATGCAGCTCAGAATCTTTGATACCCAACTGTGTGCGAAGGGTATGAAAAATGTTAGTGAACTCAGGCACATCTTGGTCCCGTCCCTACCGCAGCGTGGTCCATCTGATGTATTTGTCCTCATAGCTTTTGACAGGGTAGTACTGCTCCTTGATGGCAATCCGAAAGTCATTCCAAGTGGGTGCGGCTGAAAATAGTGAGCCTGTACTTTCATCCTTCTGCTCGCAGTAGGTTTCCCACCAGTCCTTGACGTGGGGGGCTGCTTTGAGAAGAGCGAAAACAATCTTTTCCCGACTTGAAAATTCATGAACAGAGAAATACCCATCTAGCAGATTTAACCATTTACCTACGGCATCTGCGTCTATTTTACCCTCGAAGATGGGGATTTCAAAATTAACTTTTACCTTAAAGGGTGTGGCGTTTCCAGAGTCGCTGCTGGAAGCCGATGCGTCACCTCTAGGTTGCGGCTGAAGGATCTGCGCAAAACTGTCCATCATTGCGTTCCGTTGTCGCTCGAGGGCTTCTTCGAGCAAGATTTTGATGGGATCTCATACCCGCTTGTCTTTCTTCTCATCTGCCATGGGAGGCCGTTGGGATTTTCGAGGCTGGTCTTGCAAAGGTTCGACCAGTTCAAGCCCTAACTCCTTATATCCTGACCTCGTCGGGGACATGAAAAGAAAAACCGAGAAAAAACAGACCGCTCTGATACCACTGATCTGGATTTAAATAGGAACGCAATAGATTACAGAGATAACCATAAATACAAAGATGCAATAACCATAAATAAAGAGATGTAGCGAAAATAACACTTCATTTCATTAATGGAGAATACCGAAATATGCTTACAACCAGAATTGGAAATAAACCAGCTAGGGCGATGGTAGCTTATCTCTGAGAAGAGATGTGCGGCTACATGCCTCTGAACCGTTCCAAAATGTGTTACAATGAGGCTCGAAGGCCTATTTATTGTTGAGAAACAATGGAAAACCCTTCACGTTCCAAAACCTACCCTTAGAAGATGAAACGTCAAATTGTGGGCCCCGTTTTGGGTAAATTGGTACATCAATTTCCCGGTGTCGTAACTTTGGCATACGATCTCCGTTTGACGCGTATGATAGCTCATTAGAAAGATCTATCCGAGCACTTGTTGGAACAGAAAACATTGGTTCCATGGACCCATGTTGCCCCCGGATTCCCCAAAAAACGTCGTTTAGGGCCTCAAAACGGCTTCGGAAGTTCAGGACCCGAAAAACTGCTAAAAATAGTAAGTTGTACTACAATTAAGGAAACTGAAAATGCTGAAAGAGACAATTGTGGGGGTCCAAATGGGATAGGTGGGTGGCCACCAACATCCACCTGGATCATCAAGTGTGAGGAGAGACATTTTTTTCTTTCTATATAACAATCTATTCCTCCAATTCCTTTGTGAGAGGATTTCTTATTCCAAAAGGACCAACAAATGAATCCATTTATGTGAGGGACCTTAGACTCATCATGCTCCCAAGTTTCGACTGAAAAAATTATATCAATTTCACTCAAGATCCAACTTAACATAGGGCCTTTATGCCATGGAAAGCCATAACAATGACAAAAGAGGATTCAAAGTTCCAAATTCCTATTTAATACTTTTGTTTTGATCTTATCCGTAATAATATCTTTCCTGTTTCTAAAGATTGCCTATTTTTCTTCCTTTTTGGCTGTCTTTACCTTTTCAACATCCTTCCTTAATTGTACTTGGTTTGCTAGGACAAGGTCCTTATTTATAAAGATTCCTGTCCCTTATAGACTTGGAGATTTACTGAGTATGTCAAATTTGTGGTCACTACAACTTACCTTAATAGAGATCAATCTATCTTTATGCTTGAGTAATTTTTCTAACTTTCTTGCTTCTATGAGATAAATTATTTCAATTTGTGACTTGTTTTTAAGTTCTTCTTTTATTATTTCTAACTTTTCCTCATATTTTTATTCTTTTATATCAATAATTATAAGATTTAAGGCTATTCTATTATATTCATTATCTAACTAGTGGTAGTTATAAGATTCAAGACTCATTTATTATGTTCACAATTCAACTCAATTAACTTTTTCATTTCTTGTTTGATAAATGTGATGTCTAATTTATTTTCTATACAATTTAGAGCAAGATTGTCATTTAAAGTATAAAATTATTTTTAAGAATGTATTTATAACCATTTTAAATTGATTAACTTAAAGGGATCACATCCCAACGACCAAACTAGCATAGCCTAACCCCAAGGGTGTCAAGGAGAATTGACCTTGTGACTTCCCAGTGACGAGGTATTTAGAAACGAGAACTCAACCAATTAAGCTAACCCTCAAGGCTATTTATTTATAACATTGTTATTTTTTATGTTTTTCTCTTCTATATATATTTAAAATTTATTGAGTAAAATGTTTTTAACAATTAATAATTTCAAAAATACATCGTACCTCTCTAATTAATATGATTTAAATTCAACTTTATATTAAAGGGAGCTTAGTTTTACGTTATTGAAGTCTTAAATCTTTAAATTACTTTGTATAATTTATATTATTATATAATTTTGTGATATATAATTTGCATTACCATATAAGTTCATATTAATTTTATTATATATTTTGAGGTTGTAATTAATTAAATGATTGATTATATATAATTCAAAAAAGATTAATTAAAGTTCATGGGGCGTAGAATAGATGGTGATGGGTATACTATTAAGACACTATGTGATGTGAAGATCACTGGTTTGAAACTCCATGGACAAAAATCCAACTATGTTAAGGGCTGTTGTGGCCCAAGACTGGTGTGATCCGCGAGTGATTTTGATGGCTTAAATTCCCTTGAGTCGTAGTTTCTCATGCCAAAAGTTAAGCTTGTAGTCATCAAAGGACTCATACAACTTAGCAAACAAAAAAAAAGATTAATTAATTGATTCCTTGAAGGAGGGCGCTCATGAATGAGGATTCCCACACCTTTATATGATTCGAGCTCACATGAAAGAGGGTTGAAACTCCCACTATACTTGGTGCATTACATGTGCTCCTATCACTTCATCGATCATGGCACAAAGTCAGCATAGGGTTAATCACCATTTGAATATCGTAGGCTACATGGGGATGTACAAGAGGAATCAACAGGGGAATTCTATCATATTGGTAGAGATGGAGGAAAAAGTAGATGGTATAGACTGCAAGCTGACCATTCTAGCTAGGAGATCAACCAACATCTCCTTCTCCTTAGAGGAGGGTAGTGATTAGCTAGCACAAATGCCTAGAAATTGTGCCCAATAGTTGTTATGACTCACTGGATTTTTGCTTGCAGCACTAGTAGTCCTTTTTGTCTTCTCATGTCAATGTATGTCAAACTCTGACACAATCGACTTGTTTTTAGAATTTTTTACATACAATATGCTATAGTTAGACGAGGTCTTAGCAACCTCAAAACTTTGAACTTATGCCACTAGTTTGGTTTCCCTTCGAACAAACTAGTAGCAAAAATTTCTTGGCCTAATGCAATCCTCATTTTATGTAATGCAAAGTGCCTTACTTAAATAATAATAATAATTAATTGATAATATAATAGATTGTTAATATTATAGCCCAAATGTTAGTTAAGTTTTTTGAGTCCCCTTCCTTAAAGCACCTTTTTTATTGAGATGTCACGAGTTCAATTCTCTTGACACTCTTGGGGTGAGGTTTCGTGGTTGAGGCGACAAGAAGTGGCCCCTTCAAATGGATCTTTTCGGTACAAATATTTCATAACATAGCGATTACCGGTCTCCAAGGTCCATGAACCACATAAAAAATAATTTGTTAATATTGTTAAATTAAATATTATGTATAAAATTATTTTAAAATTCAAAATTCTATATTTATTGAGATTTGAATTTATGTTGTGAAATTTATCTCTATTAATTCACATCATCATTTTTTGGACAATTAAACCATAATTCAACAAATAACAAGGGTAATAGATGCATAACAACATAATCCCTGCCTCTTTGCACTGGGTCCGCGTTTTTTTGTTATTTGAGAATCATCTGTTCTCGCATTTGTTTCCTCAAGCTATAATTCCACACTGCTCACAATCAAAGCTTCTTTCACACCTTTGCAATCTGCATAATGAATGCTAAATCTTGAGATACACACACTTTGCAATCGCTATAGCAATTACCCCAAATTGCTAAAGGTATAGAGAATTAAGTAGCTGGATTAAATGGAGTGGCCAAGAAAGCACTCAACAATATTATATATAAAGAAAGTGCATAATCGAAAATCTAAGTCACACAAAATCAATATATTGATTCCATTCTTCTTTCTCCACACTTTGCATATGGAAGCTTCCTTTGTAGTACATAGAATGAAAGCTTTCTTCGCACAATGAAATGAACGCACAAAACAAACAAACACAAAAAGATGCCTATGCTGCCAAAATAAGTGGCAAATAAAAATACAATGCACTAGCAACGTGAGACTTAGTTATTTGTTTTCGGCACAAATTCATAGTGTATCATTTATAACTAGAAGAGAGTGGGGCCCAAAATAATAGTTTACACAAATTGTAATTCTGCATTGCTCATAATGAAAGATTCTTTTGTACCCCCACACCTCCAAAAAATGAAAGCTAAACCCTGAGATATGCACGCTTTGAAATTGTACATTTACAAGTCTTCGCACAATGAAATTAATGCCCAAAACAAGCAGATGTGACAAGATGTTATGTTGTCAAAATATGTGATAGATGGTAGTACACCACACTAGTGATATGAGACTTAGTTATTCATTTCTGGAATGAATTCATAGTGTATAGTTTAGAGATAATGAAGAGCGCGACCTAACAAAATCATTTGCGCAAACCGCAATTCTGTACTTCTCACAATGAAAGCTTCTTATGTACCCCCGCACCTCTGTACAATGAAAGCTAAACCCTGATATATGGAAATTTTGCAATCGTACCTCCGCACTTATATCAATTTCGTTGTGCTTTCTCCACACCTCCACACTCCGCACAATGAAATTAACTCAATTTACTATTAACATCTATTCAACACTTAATAACATTTATTCTAACACATTGTATAATGATTACTAGTTGTAAACATAACAAGTTCAACATCTATTGGGTGAACTGACATGTAATCAACACATTGTTAGACTGCTGAATAACATTTACTACTTGTAGAAAAATCAAGAAATGCGAGGGCTTTGCAGCCAGTATCTGTCCTAACAAATTGAAACAATGTCCATAAGGAGGTGCGAAACTGGGGGAATAACTCGTCTTCCACATATCCTAAGCCGAAGGTGATTGGAGGCCAACTTGTCTCTATGCTATTCTAACTATTGATACATTGTGATCACAATGTTCCCATATACTTATGCAGAGAAGTAGCCTACCAGAGAATCAAAATCGACACTGCGTGTGAGGAATAAGCGTTGTGTAGGAAAACGAGTGTACGGATCAAAGAACAAAAAATTTGTTCCACACATCCATATACATTCTTGCACACTACATATCAATAAATTAATTAGTGATTTTGTCTTATTAAGGTTTGGGGCATGAAAAATTTGGGTTACGTGTATATCGGGTGTAGAGTAATGAATTCTTGCCCAAAACAAGCAAATGTGGCAAGATGCTTATGTTTCCAAAATAAGTGACAGATGGCAGTACAACACAATAGTGACATGAGACTTAGTTATTTGTTTTCACCATGAATTTATAATGTATTGTTTAGAGCTGGTGGAAAGTGCGAACTAACAAAATCCGTAATACAATGAACTTTTTATCGTTTAACCGAAGAATTATTGTGGGTGTTTATCCGATTAACACATGTCATTGTTACAGTGACTAAACAAAGCATGTTATCCATATCATTTGTACACGTCAACAACTAAAAATACTCATCATATACCGGTAAAATCATAATATTTGGAATTAGAGCATTAATAAATGAAATATTTGTAATGAAAACATGTGGCATACAAACTATTGAACGAATTTAGTACCAAAACATGTGAGAAAGGACTACTGTGTAGGGCAGCCATGTGTGGCAAAATTGTGTCGAAACAAAAAATTATTGCGAAGGTTCGAGAATCTGTAGTGATAAACATTGACTGCGGTGCAAATGACACCACACATAGTATTAAAAAATTAATTAAGAATTAGTCGTACTATTAATAGCATTTACTTTGACGTATTGTTTCTGGTTGTAAACATATCAAGAAGATCATATCCATTGATATTATAAAATAATATTTTTAGACATTTATTCGGGGAATCGACGAGTAATCAACACAATATTTTTTTCTTAATAACATTTACGGCTTCTAAACAAGTCAAGAAGATGCATAGGGCTCCGCAACTAGTACCCATTGTAGAATATTGAAACGTTGTGTGCACCCCCTCCACAAATTTCTTGTACACATTTCCTTGTTTGGTGACAACATTTTGGCGAAATGTTACATAGATTCAATCAACCTCTTATGGCACATATTAGCGGATATAAAAACAATTAATTAAGCCTTAACTTTATGACTAATAACAACTTTATTGTCGGTAAATGTAAGTCTATTTGACATTTATTCGACGAATCGACATGTAACTAGGACATCATTCTAATGAATTCTTAATCCTACGATTAACAAAATCTCCCTTCCCAGTAAACATAAGCATTTATTCGGTGAATCAACGTGCAATTGGGACATAATATTTACTCTAACGCATCGTGTAATGATTATTGCTTGTTAAAAAAATCAGAAGGATCATATCCATCGATATCATAAAATAATATTTTTGACATTCATTTGATGAATCGACCAATAATCAGGACATCGCTCAAGCACTTAATAATATTTACTGGTCATAAACAAATCCAAAAGGTCTACTTGGCTCTGCAACCAATATCCATTCTAGTAGATTGTAAGCATGTGTGCAAGAGGGATATGTGCGGAAGAACATTTGTTCCCTCATTTCTACACCTTCGCATACATTACCCCTCCACACATATCAATTTCCTGCAACGCAAATTAGCATATATTGGATACTTATTTAAGGCTTAATTCCATGATTAACATATATCTTTTTCAGATCTTAATGGAAACTACTATTGAAATAATAAGCGTTCGTACTAGAGTAATGGTAAAATCATCATATATTTAGAGTTTATGCGAATAAAAGGCTATTGAATTTTGCTAGTAAGAAAAAATTGTAACATGTTTATGTTGTCTAAAGGTTATCCAGGTCACAATAAATGAGGGAACATAGGCCAATGAAATATGGTCCCTTTTTAAGAATCCATATGTGAAATGAAATACAAGACTTAAGTATTCTTGTTTTAGCATTGCAAAAAGCAACATGATACAATATACATCATTGAGTAAACCCATTACCTTTACAATATCAAAGGCCAAATTTCGTTACATCAAAAGGAATGAAGCAACAAGTTCAACTGACATCTCTAAGAAACTCATAGCTTATAGATGTACTCTTTATGGCATGAAAACTTAAAGTGCTCTTTGTCTCATCTGCTCAGCTATCGTCTTGTTGTGAACAAGGATGATGAAAAAGCTGAGAGACCTCTATAATGCAATACAAAAACAAGGAACTGATTGTTATTGTAGTTTATTCAATACTCAAAGCTAGTAGCCATTAAAGGTAAGAAATTAGAAAATGGAGAGACAAAATCTCTAGGATTTCATGGGAAAAATACGTATGTATGTGTAAAGGAATCAATTGAGATTTGTGTTTGCTTAGGTTATCTACATATGAATAGACGTTTTTGAAGTAATATATTCAGGATTATCACTTCATGAACACTTCCTTAGAATCTATGTGCATATATTTCTATCTGCTACACTGACTACTTAGGTAGAATCACATTAAATGTAATAAATAATCAATTGTAATTTGTACAAATTTCGTGAATTATGGCATTTGTTCTGATTGCATGTAAACTAGTTACTGTTTACTAATTTCACTATCTGTATTTATGTCAATATTGACATTTGCAATGATTATAGAAATAAAATAATTATGAATTAATTTTTCTTTTTCCATTACAATTATTTCGATAACTATGAAAATAAATGAAACTAGCAGAGCATGTAGATTATCATGCATATTCTGTCTTGGAAGTAGAAAACTGATAAAACAAGTTCAGTTCTGTCATTGCAAATATCCGTTTAAAGATTTGAATCTCTTGCCTGGGAAAAAAAGAAGAAGAGGAAATCGACTCAATTATGAATATCGAACTATATGTCAATGTTGAGTAGTTTTTATTTTTGTAAAACATTATTGCACAATGGGGAAATATCTGTGTTAAATAACGTGGAATTAACATTAAGTGTGTGGAGGGAGAATATGTGCAGGCATAAAACTTTTACATATTTAGTTTAACTTTTCATCTCATTTACATAACATTATAAAGTCCATAAAATTTCATATACACGTTCACTATTTAAACAAGGTTAATAATAGTAGATATATCTAGAACATATGCTTGGATATTCAAGCTATGTTCATATACACTATTTTCTCGTACAACATTCTCCCACACATATCCACTATTTCATACATCCTGTTATGCTCTTAACCTGCAAATGATACCCAAATACAGAATATGCGAAGAAAAGAGACCCAAAACACAGAATATGCGAAGAAAAGATACCCAGAACATAGAATAGCAATGATTTTATTATTCAGAGAGTAATGTTCACTTGCCTCTTCGAGGGGGCGACCTCCACTAGAGCAGAGCTCAATTACAAAATAAGACACGATGCCCCTCGCAGGGAGTTTCTATCCTTTATATATGACTCCTACGTGCAATACCACGGGCCAATACCACATATTACTAATACCATCTATCTAATACTACGGCCCATTTGCAACTAACTGTGGTTCCGTTATTAATTGCGGATTAACCGCTTACAATTATTAATATGGGCTTTATTGACTCTTGACTATGACGTGGTCCCATTACATAGATAAGGGGGTTAGGGTGGGACCCTAACACCCTCAATTAATTCACTTTAATTAACCAATTTTCCTAACTTAGACTTAGGAAATATATAATTATTTTTCAAATAATATAATTGAGGTATCTCCAAGTATTTTCTTGTAAAACATATTTTAGGTTTTGGAGATCTCATGTTCCTTAGCCTCTTAGGAACCACAAAGACTAGAAAACTTTTATGTCACTACCTCAAACAAAAACTAACACTATCTATTAAATTGGTAAGTGAACAATAATTATTTCATGAAATTAAACTTACTTATAACAAAAAGTGAATTACTATGTTCCTAAAACAACTATTTCTTTAGAAATATAAATCTAATTACAAGAAACTAACCAAGTCTTGCTTGAAAAGGAACTAACACTATATGAAAGTGACCAAGAATGTGACACATGGTTCAAATCTGCAAATTAATATTACCACACATAGGAGTAGAAAAGCAAAGGCTAAAATAAGAAAAACTATTAAATCTAATAAAAATACAAAAGTACCTTTCCAAGGAGGGTGCCTTGCCTCCTTAAATGAGGTACTAGAAGGAATGAATATGGATTTCCTTAATTAAATCTTTAGACACAATAAACATAGATGCAATAGAACTCATGTAGATTCTTTATTAACTAGAAATTGTTTTACAATTTGATAACATTACAACATAGCATTCTCCCCCTCTCCTCCTCAAGGAAGGGTGGTTTTATATTTTTTATGGCTATCCATCCTTGGAAAAGGTTCAAAGAACAACCATGAGAATCTATGATTCTGAGGTCACCCTAACTTACTATATTAATTGGATAGTTTATCTTCAACAACTAAGACAAAATAACACAAGGTTCTCCTTTTATTACAGTGTGGCCACATTGACTCTTTCAATTGATCACATTTGTAGTAATGGTTCTTTGGTGCCTTTGATCTATCTTCATGAGGTTCTCTAGGTCAACATGTCCATTATAGCATGTCTAGTTTCAATCAGGAGGGATAGTTGTTCTATTTACTCTTGTGAGAAAATATGAGGTTATAACTATGTCATATTCATCCCTTGGGATTATGGTGGCATGACAAGATAGGGGATGCACTTGGAGTAGTAATAACATTTATGTAAATAGGAGTAACAACATCACAACCAGCTAGGAGGAACAACACACAACAAGTCTATAGTATCAATATCATAGTGTGTTGAAAGTAACAACATTGTAACAACATTATTATAGTAACAACACTATAACAACATGTTGGGAGTAATAACATTATAACATGTTATAAGTAATAACACTTTAATAATATGTCAAGAGTAACAACAATGTCACAACATCTAATATAACAACAACTTGTGACCATTCTCAAGAGTAAGTGTATTGTACCTGTATATGGATCTACCTGGTCTTCTCAACAAATTTTCTTCCCCTTAAGTCATCCAATGTAAGGCCCTTCCTCACTCTTCCGTGTTTCCCATATGCAATATCCAATGGTGAAGGTGAAAAATATCCAAACAAGTTTCAAATGGGGACTTACCAATGGAAGTGTGGACTAATGTATTATAAGAGTATTGTATATATACCATATTTTAATCCTAGGTCTTTCAGATCCTTTTGATGGTAACACCTTAAAAGTTGCACCAAAACCTTGTTGACTACTTTTGTTTGGTTGCCTATATGTGGATGGAATGTTGTAGACCTATTTAACCCAGTGTCCATCTTATCCCACAATGTAATTCAAAATGAACTAATAAACATTGTTTCCTTGTATGAAATGATACTCCTTCGTATCCCAAATTGGCCCAAACATGTCCAAAGGACAAGTTTGTTGTTTTGTAACCTGCCTCCTCCCACATTTACCCACTTTCATCAATTTCTATGGGGTAAACATGTGATGAGGGTCACTGTGATAAGACTCAACCTCCTATATGATCTTAGGAAAATGGATTCGACAACTTAATACTTTACTGACCTCCCTCAGGTGCCACAGGACCTCCATGAGCAACCCAACCCCTTTAGGTGTCCACCCTTGAGTTAAGTCTTTGTTTCATAGACCTAGAGCCTTAGTCACTCCCTTGCCAAGGCCTCCAAGTGATTGTAACCATCCAATCTCTTCCATAGGTTTTCTTCCAAGCGATTGTGGACTTTTTCAGTCAGATCTATGTTAATGACCCCTAATTCTAAGCCACTTTTTTAGGGATAAGACTCAAGCCCCTGCCAAGAACTCAGTGAAACTTATAGAAATGACAAATTACATAGAAACAAGGCTTCCAAACAAAAACTTAAACCAAGACTTGACCAAGCCTCTCCCAACTAGAAAAAACATTCCATCAAACACATGGTGAACATGCAACCTATAGGTCATGAATGCATATCTGAACATAAGGATCTAAAAACTTATCAGAGATTTAGCAAGAATGATTTATGCCTTCTCACAATAGTTGGCATAACACCAATTAGGTCATGCATCCATTAACCAGACATTCATTGAATGAAATGTGATAAGAGCCATACTTAGATCTGTCATATAACCATGCTTATAACCAACATATAACCATATAGATAACAATGATAAAACAACCATTAAAGCCACATAATAAAAAGTACATTTACTTATTAAAGACAAGAGGAACTTAACTCTTATTAACCATATGCAAAATCAAATGAAGTGAGGGACTTCCATGTACCACCCAACCATAGATTGGGCTGGACCAAATATTTCTTTTAGCCAATCACCCCCATGTCATATTCCAGCCATGAATGTGAAATTTCATGGGATAAACCAATTCATAAACAAATAAGGGAAGTTAGACGTTAAACTGCCTCAACCCTCACCACACTCTGATCTCACCTAGACCGACTCCGAGATCACAAAACCAAACCGAGCTTGGATTCCTCAAAATTCCTTCACCATCCCTTGATGAATTTTCCTATCTCCACCCACCTATTGAGGGCTTCCCAAAGAAAAACATCTCCACCCCCATCCCTTTGGATTTTCCTAAGCCCACCTCACTCGGATCCAAAACCTTCCAATAATTCAAAGTTGAAACGAAAAAGAATCCCATCACACCATAGCTATCGGAATGCCAAGGCAAGGCTCAAAACCACTGTCAAAACCTAGCAAAATCCATGCCACCGACAACAATGAAACCAAATACACACATTCATATACCATGCATGCCAAAACCAACTAGGAAATCTTACATGCAACCTGTTATATGCATGTATTCCTTTTGAAACTGCTTGACCCAACCTTTCTATTCTTGATCCTTGCTTTCCTTTGATTTCCTTGTCCTTCCCTTGCTTGTGTGCTTTCCTCGTCTTGGTGTTCTTCTCCTCTCTGAAACCAATTCTAAAAATGAACTAACCAAAAGCTATAAATTGATGCTCTAACATCTTTTTATTATTGATGCCTCTAATTTATTTATTTTTCCTTAATTTTACTTCAATTCCCTCCTCACATGCAACCTATGACCTTTCACCTCCATTTTCTCCTATTGTCCTTTATTTTTATAAATAAAATGCCAATAATACTTTTTTTCCTTTTCAAAGCCTTTTTCTTTTCCTTTTCCAATTTCCCCTTAGCCATAATACACAACAAGTGATGCCCACTAGGATATTTTTCCCAACATTCAACTTGGCATAAGTGTCCCTTGACCTTGGTCTTATTTTTCCTTTATTAACTTTATTACATGAACTTTTAACCCGAGGCCGCTACAAACCCCTCCCCCTTAGGGGAACACAATCATCGGTGTTCTATGACACCTAAAACCAACAAAACCATTGAAAACCAAAACATACTACCCATGGAGATTTATAACCCATCCAATTGCATTATTTACAATAAACAACCTGCTCAAAAGAAAAGCCATCATGACAACATCCATGGCAGTATTTACATCCATGTACATATATACATATACTAAAATTGATTTTCCTCAACTAATAAACAATGAAGGATACCTAGCCCACATCTAATCAACCATCGCCCATGTAGCTTCATTGAGCATAAAGTGCTTCCACTACCCTTTAACATGCTCGATTTCTTTGTTCTGGAGCATGAGTTGTTTCTTTTGCAATATGCATTGAGGTTCCAGATGGAATTCTCCTTTTGGTTCCACCTACAATACAAGCAAATCAATAACATGATCAACATCCTTTACATATATTTTAAGCAATGAAACATGGAAAAAATCATGTAATTTCACTGTCGGAGGAAGTGTAAGTTTGTAGGCCACTGGTCTAATCCTCTTAAGTATCTCAAAAGGTCCACAATACCATGGTGCCAACTTGGCACATGATCCAATCCTCAAGGAGCTCTTCTTAGGATTGATGCACAAATAAGCATGCTCTCTAACATTAAAATCCTTAAATGCTCCGTGTTGGTCTACATAACTCTTCTGCTTGTCCCGTACTTCCTTTAGATTCTTATTTATAACCTACATCTCATGTTCCATTTTTGCTAACATATCCAGTCTAATAAGTAACCTGTTCACTAGACCACTCCAATTAATGGGAGTATTACAACTTCGCCCATAAAGTTCCTAGAACAGACACATCCTCAGCGACTCCTGATGACCATTGTTGTAAGCAAACTAGACCAATGGGAGGTACTCCTCCTACCTCTTGTTGAAAATAACACTTAGAGGGAGGGTGAATCAGTATTATTAAATTCCCTTTTAATTTATACAAATATTTGCAGATATGACTAATAAAACTTGCATATACCTTCCAGAATTATAATTTAATTTATTCTTTAGATGTTTATCATTAATAACAGTAAACAGGAACAAAAATAGAGCAGACAATCGCACCAAACAACACAAGATATAAGGTGGAAACCCAATGTGGGTGAAAACCACCTGCTGCAATATGTCTCTATCTTCTTTCAATTAGATTCTTCTTTTACAATGATTATGTGCTGGTGCAGTCTTATACCAGCACGCAGGCTTCAACCTGCAGAAGGCTACAACCCTCTCTCATTCTCCATACTCTCCTGGAAGGGAGCTAAAACCCCCTTAGCTCTTATACTAGCTTAGGTACTAGTACATAGGTGTTGACCTACTGAAGGCTTTAACCTTCTCTCTTTTTCCAGGGACCACGTTTCATAAATTTTCAGACTGGATCCATGAGTAATATCAATAAAGAATATCTGCAATAATCAATCACCTTTGTACAACCCAATATAGAATCAACCAAACACTTCTTAGAATATTGTAGCCAGAAAGCAGTAACAGTAACCAGACACCAATTCAGGACCCTGAACACAGCAGTAGTAGACAAAAGCAGCTAAAACATATTTTAAGAAAAGTCTACAACTTCACCAATAGAAACCTGCGGGTATCCACACTTCCCCTTTGTTGAGCCTGCAGATCTCCATACCTACACCTGCGGCTCGCTTGCGCACCTCCGCACCTATGTTATGGCTCACCTGCACACCTCCGCACATGCGCTGTGGCTCGCTTGCGCGCCTCCGCACCTGCTCCGTGTCTGGACTGCAAACTTGTGGGTATAGATAATTTCTCAAACTTCAGTTATACCCCAGACTATCAGATTTGCAGATCCAATCATGCGCCAAGGAGATCTTGACCCATTATAGATTCGTCTTGTAATTCTCAGGTTTCTCCTTGATTCAGGTCCAGCTATAATTGACCAACCAATCACTAGAGTTTTAGATCTTATTCTTCTAAATATATTCAACACATCTCTGTTTTAGATCTTATTCTTCTAAAGATATTCAACACATCTCTGTCCAGCCAAATGATCTCCTTTCCTTTTTATAGGCTAGGACTTACTCAAACCATGGACCAAAACCATAGAGATCCAATACTAGGGACCCAAAACCTGGGTTCATTACTTTAGTTGCAAAACCACGAACCAAAACCATAGGATCAAAAACATCAGACTAAATACAATGGATCAACCATAAGAATTCCCATGTGCGCGCATTTTTCTCTACATGAAAGTTCGTGCACTTTAGGTTCACACCTTTTGTTCAGAACACCTGCGAACATGTTCACACCTTTTCAACAGTGCACCTGCGGAACCAGCTGAGGACTACATCTTTGTGACCAGGAACCTATGGGTCTCTTATTTTCTACAATTTTGAGAGCCAGAACTTGTGATCTGCAAATTGATTGAGTTGCCATCAAGGACAACACTTATGTCATCTAGCCATCCTGAGCCAAAACTAAGTCAAAATGCCAACAATCTCCCCCTTTGGATTTGATGGCAACCCAAAGTCACTCAAGATCTTTCCTCCCCCTTTGACATCAAGGGCAAAGGGTTATGCTCCCCCTAAGTACATGCTGAAATCTCTGTTCTGCTGTGTTGTCCAAGCTCCCCCTAACATATAGGCAAGATCTATGCAAGAAGATGTTCTGCAAAAGAAATCATAACTATTCTTCCTATCACCAAAGACTTCATAAGCATAAGCACATTACATTATCCATCCCAGGCCTAGTGGGGCAACCAAGATAGGTCATTACATGACCTTGACAAAAGAAATATAAGACATAATATCAGTAGTAATTGTCATTCATATGTCAATATCAAATAACTGAAGAAATGAACCAAGATCTTCTATGATAATGCCAACAATATATGCTCCCCCTAAACTTGTGATGGATCATCTCTGATAGACCCATATCAGACTCTTCTCATCCTTGCCTTTCTTCAAGTCGAATGAACCCACATGAACGTGCGTATGTACGCGTATACCCCATATCAAATTCGTGTACAACAATCTCTGAAACAGACAAGATTCAACAACAAGATGATGCATCAACTACCCCTAGTTTCTGTCTGAGATATTCAAATGTCTCCCTAGGCAGTGGTTTGGTGAGTATATCAGCGACCTATTCCTTGGAGGGAACATACTCCAATTTAACCTTTTGTTCAAGCACTTGTTCTCGGAGAAAATGATACTTGATCGGTATGTTCTTAGTCTTTGAATGCATGACAAGATTCTTTGAAATACTGATTGCACTTGTATTATCATAGAAAATGGAGATAGGTGGAGTACAAGTGATTTGAAGATCTTGCAATGTTTGCATCATCTGAAGGAGTTGTGTGCAGCAAGAAGCCACAACTACATATTCTTCTTCAGCTATTGAAAATGCAATAGAGCTTTGTTTCTTGCTGAACCAAGATACTAATCTAGGACCCATGAAGAATGCACCACCACTCGTGCTTTTCCTGTCATCCATGCTTCCTGCCCAATCCGCATCTATGTATGCATGAAGTGTGATATTTGTACCTTTAGGATACCATAAGCCATAGTTTTGAGTTCCTTGAAGATACTTGAAAATTCTCTTAACTGCTTGAAGATGAGTTTCCTTTGGATTTGCCTGAAACCTTCCAACTATTCCCACTACATGCATAATGTCTGGTCGGGTACCTATTAGATAGAGTAGACTACCAATCATGGATCTATAGGTTGGTTGATGTACTCCTACCGATTCATCATTTGCGCTGAGACTGCATCCTGTCATCATAGGTGTACATACTAGTTTCGAATCTTCCATCCCATATTTCCTCAATATATGCTTGAGATATTTGGTTTGTGATAGAAAAATGCCATCTTTGTTTTGTTGGACTTGTAGACCAAGAAAATATGTGAGCTCACCAAGCATGGACATTTCAAAATCTTTCTGCATTACCAAGGCAAAATTCTGACTCATGTCTTCTTCATTGCTACCAAAGATGATATCACCAACATACACAACAAGTATCAACAACTTATCATTGTCAATTTTTATATATAGATTGCTATCAACTGATCCTTTTATAAACCCTTGTTGATGGATGTACTTATTCAACGGATAATACCACGCCCTTGGAGCCTGTTTAAGGCCATAGAGAGCCTTTTTGAGTCGCATACAAGTTTTGGATCATTTCCATGAATAAACCCATCTGGTTGTTCAATATATACTTCTTCATTTAAATCTCCATTCAGAAAGGCATATTTCACGTCCATCTAAAATAACTTGAATTTATAAAAGCTAGAGAGAGCAAGAAACATTCTTATAGCCTCAAGTCTGGCAACTGGAGCAAAAGTTTCTTCAAAGTTTATGCCTTCTTGTTGCGCATATCCTTTACAAACAAGTCTTGCCTTGTTTCTAACCACATCTCCATTTTCATTCAGCTTATTCTTGAAAATCCATTTTGTCCTTATGACATTCTTATCTTTTGGTCTAGGAACCAACTCCCAAGTGTTATTATTTTCAATCTGCTCGAGTTCTTCCTCCATGACCTTGACCCAACATTCATCTTTGCAAGCCTCTCTTACATTTTGTGGTTCAGTGGAGGAGAGCAATGCTAGATAACTTGAAGCTTCTGAAATGGTTCTTCTTGTTTGTACACCTACCTCTTTCTGACCCAAAATTTGAGATTCTAGATGATTCTTTTGAACGTATCTGGATGGAGTCTTTTCTTCTATCCTTATTTGTTCTTCTGGTGCCTCATGGGTTTCTTCTTCATCATGAATCTGATTTGATGTTGACGAATAGTCTTCGCCATCTTTGAAATCTTCAGATTTTACCTGCCTAGGAGTGTTTCCTTCTTCATTAACCACTACATCAATGCTTTCAATAATTTTACCAAGTATTTTATTGTAGCATTTGTAAGCTTTGGTGTGAGGAGAGTAGCCAAGTAAAATGCCTTCATTTGCTCTAGGCTCAAACTTGCCAATATTTTCATCAATCCTTTTAATGTATCATTTGCTTCCAAAATTTTTGAATTATTTTACCATGGGAGTCTTATCGTACCAAAGTTCATGAGGAGTCTAAGTGTTGTTTACCTGGACATTTGTCTTGTTGAGAATAGTAACAACGACAAATGTGGCTTCACCCCAGAAGGGTTTGGGAGTTCCAGACTCATCAAGCATAGCACGAGCCATTTGTTGAACCATTCTATTCATCCTTTCCACTACTCCATTTTGTTGAGGAGTCCTTGCAGCAGAGAATTCCCTTCTTATTCCATGTTTTTCACAAAAATAGAAAAATTCATCTGAGGTAAATTCCCCTCCTCGATCAGATCTCAGACATTTAATTCTGCAATCTGATTTGTTTTCATCTAAGGCTTTGAATGACTTGAACTTTTTTAAAGCTTCATCTTTATACTTCATGAGTCGTATCCAACACATCCTTGAAAAGTCATCAATGAACAATATGAAGTACTCTTCTCATCGAGGTGACCTTTTCCTAGTTGGACCACATATATCGGTGTGGACAAGTTCAAGTGGCCTGCTAGCTGATCCTCCCTTCTCAAGGAAATTAGTTCTAGTTTGCTTACCAAATTGACATGATTTTCATATTGTATTGTCTGAAATTTTGATGTCAGGAAGATCATGAACTACCTGATATTTGCATGTTTTCCTTATCTAAGAGAAGCTTAGATGCCCCAATCTTCTATGCCATAGCCAGTGTTCATCATTCTTGCTTAGATAACATTGTTGTTTTCCTTCTTTGAATATGTATAAATTATTTTGAGTTCTTATACCTTTGATCAATGTTTTTCCTATATCAAGCTCACGAAAAAAACATCCATTTGATCGAAATATTACCTCAGTTCCTTGATCACACATTTGACTGACACTTAATAGATTATGCTTTAAGCCATCAACATACATAACATTTCCAGCTTTGACCTTCTCTTTCAACTGTACAGAACCTTTACCTTTTATAAATGTTGGGGTGTCATTTCCAAATGAGACCTTCTTTTCCTTTTCTAAGGCACTATATGGCTGAAGTTTTCCCTTATCACCTGTCATATGTTTCGAGCATCCACTGTCAATGTACCATTGATTATCCTGTCCATCCGCATATAAGGCTAGCCCACATCTTTCTGGTTGTGGTTCTTTCTTTCTCCAAGTTTTGGGAGTTAATGAGGCTTTCTCCTTCTGAGTTGTTTGCCGAAACCTACTCCTGCATTCAGAATCTTCATGAACGAAGTTGTTACAAATAGAACATTCTATTTCATTTTCAAGAGCATAAAAGTTATTGTAGGTTCTTTTCATGATCCCAGTCATACTCCTTTGTTTTTTAGCTTCCCTAGTCATGATGGTCTTGTAGGCAACACATTGAGCAGCTTTATGACTAAAGTTATGACAAGAGAAGCATTGGCCATTGAAGAAACTCCTGCGATTATCAACCATATGATTGTAATTTCCATCCATTGTTGAGTCAAATTGAGAATGATTTACCTATGGTCGATTGAAGCTTTTGTTCATCCTTGAAATAGATTGCCACTGATTTACTTGATAATCTTTGATCATTCTTGAAGCAAATGGTCCCTGATTTACTTGGTGATCTGCATTATGCTTTTGCTGTCGATTGTCAATTTCTTCACTTCTCCTTGCTGCATCAAGATAAATTTTGGAGGTAGATGGCTTCTACACTTGCTTTTGAGCTTGAGATGCTTCTTCAGAATATCCGAGACCTATCTTGATTAGAGGAGAACGCTACACTTTGATAATCTCATCTAAATTTTCAGATTCTTTAGCAAATCTGAGATTAAAGGCTTTTGTTTTCTCAATTTCTTTTCTAAGTCCCACAATTTCGCATTCTAACTCTTCATTGTGTTTATCCTTTTCAACAAGTTGGAATGTTAGAGTATTTATAATTATTTTCTTTTCCTCTAAACAAATTTTAAGTTTAGAAATTTCTTCATAAAGACCTTCTTCATTTATAGCATCCAAGAAATCATCATCTTCAAAAGCCATCAAAAGTCTATTATCATTATCTTGTTCATCTTCATCACTATTTGACAATCCATCACTGTCTTCATGCGTGTAATAGCTCTTCTTATTCTATTTTTTGTTCCATCTAACAGGTTCTTTTCCTTTGTCTAGTTTATCGTTATGAGGACATTTTGCAGCATAATGACTGACTCTTCCACAAGCAAAGCATTTGAAAGGTAGCTTACCTCTGAATCTTCCAGTTCCCCGTTGAAGGTTCTTGACAAAATTTGATTCTTCCTCTTCTTCTAATGTATGTCCTAACTCATAGTAATCTCCTTTTCCTAAAGCTTTGAATGCAACTTCTCTCCTGTCTGATGGTCCTCCTTTTCTCATTTCGTAAGCAGTTAGAATTCCGTGCAACTATGACATGGTAAGGCTCTGTAGAATTTGCTTTTCTTCTATGGCAGAAACTTTTGAATCAAACTTAGGGTACAAATATCTTAGGAACTTTTCAACCAAAACAACTTCTTTTATTTCTTCACCCAAGTTTTTCATACAATTTACGATCTCATCTATATGTAGGAAATAGCTAGCCACACTTTCATCATTATGCATTCTGAGACTTTCATATTGAATTCTAAGAGTTTGTAATTTTGCTCGTTTTACCTGTTCATCTCCTTCATAGCTCAGAACGAACTTGTCCCATATTTCTTTTGCGCTTTTACGCTGCATAACCTTGACGAATTCTAATTGAGATAAACTTCCTAATTTATTCTTCAGATGTTGATCATTAATAATAGTAAACAGGAACAAAAATAGAGCAGAAAATCACACCAAAGAACACAATGTATAAAGTGGAAACTCAATGTGGGTGAAGACGACCTACTACAATATGTCTCTGTCTTCTTTCAATTAGAAACTTCTTTAACAATGATTTTGTTCTGGTGCAGTCTTATACCAGCACATAGCCTTCAACCTGCAGAAGGCTACAACCCTCTCTCATTCTCTAGACTCTCCTAGAAGAGAGCTACAACACCCTTAGCCCTTGTACTAGCTGAGGTACTAATACGTAGGTGCTGACCCACTGAAGGCTTCAACCTTCTCTCTTTTTCCAGGGACCACGTTTCATAAATTTTCAGATTGGATCCATGAGTAATATCAATAAAGAATATCTACAATAATCAATCACCTTTGCACAACTCAATATAGAATCAACCAAACACTTCTCAGAATACTGTAGCCAGAAAGCGGTAACAGTAACTAGACACCAATTCAGGACCCTGAACACTGCAGTAATAGACAAAAGCAGCTAAAACATATTTTAAGAAAAGTCCGCAACTTCACCAATAGAAACCTATAGGTATCCGCACTTCCCCTTTGTTGAGCCTACGGATCTCTACACCTACACCTGAAGCTCGCCTGCGCACCTCTGCACCTTCGCTGTGGCTCGCCTGCACACCTCTGCACATGTGTTGTGGCTCACTTGCATGCCTCCGCACCTGCTTCGTGTCTGGACTGTGAACCTGCGGGTATAGATAATTTCTCATACTTCATTTGTACCCCAGACTATCAAATTTACAGATCTGATCATGTGCCAAGGAGATCTTGACCCATTAGTAGATCCATCTTGTAATGCTCAAGTTTCTCCTTGATTCAGGTCCAACTATAATTGACCAACCGATCGCTAGAGTTTCAAATCTTATTCTTCTAAAGATATTCAACACATCTTTGTCCAGCCAAATGATCTCCTTTCCTTTTTATAGGCTAGGCCTTACTCAAACCGTGGACCAAAACCATAGAGATCCAATACTAGGGACCCAAAACCTGGGTTCAATACTTTAGCTGCAAAACCACAGACCAAAACCATAAGATCAAAAACATCAAACTAAATACCATGGATCAACTATAATAATTCCCACGTGCGCGCATTTTTCTCTGCATGAAAGTCCATGCACTTTAGGTTCACACCTTTTGTTCGGAACACCTACGAACATGTCCGCACCTTTTCAACAGTGCACCTGTGAAACCAACCGAGGACTGCATCTTTGTGACCAGGAACCTACGGGTCTCTTATTTTCTACAATTTTGAGAGCCAAAACTTGTGATCTGCAAATTGAGTGAGTTGCCATCGAGGACAACACTTATGTCATCTAGCCAACCTGAGCCAAAACTGAGTCATAATGCCAACACCTCTTATGTTGGTACATGACATAAATCCTTAGTATATCCTCCAGAATCCTGTTGACCCTCTTTGTCTATCCATCTGTCTGCAAATGATATGTTGTACTGAAGGCCAAATTTGTCCCCAAACTTACAAACAACTATTGGGATGGGGTCCCTGGGGTTAGTTGAGTCATTTTTGAGTATATTTTGTAGTCTCTTTTTGTAACGAATGTAAAGTCTCCATGAAATGTGGAAGAACAGTGAAAAACTAGTAGAAGTCAAAGGAGCTTTAGTCCCTTAGGTTGGTAGGTGATATATAGTTTTTGAGACCTGCCCATGGTTCGCGAACCATGTTATTATAAAGAAAATATTATATATAGATGAGTCATATTAAGTCTAGGAATCTAATAGTGAAGAATCATTGTAAGGGTAAGGTGTTGAGGCATGGGAGGTCTATTTCCTATACTTAGGAAAAAGGGGAAGGCTCCTACAGCTGAGTGCATGGAGACCTTGGTAAGTCCACAGGCTGAATGCATGGGCCCCTGCAGCTGAGTGCACAGGTAAAGGAAATTTGTAATTGAATGATTATACTTAATAAAGACTGTTTTTAGATTATTCTGGTACTTCAGTGTCTTATTATTTACTTCTGTAAAGTTTATACATATTCGCTCTATGATATGTTTTATATGAATTAATTCTTGTTTATTGTATGAAAGTGGTAGATCTGTAATCTTTATGCATGATAAGTATAATTAGGAACCTTTGCAAAGATATGGAAGTCGATTAGATAAATTTACAGTAGTTTTATGTTTGGAAGGATTAGAGATACGAGAAGGAAAATTTAAGCTTTAAATATGTACGAACACATCACACAGGCCTCCAGATGCAGAAACCTAGTTCTAGCATCCCCCAATACTACTTCGAGTGATACTACAGCCTATGCTATGCATGATGTTACTTAAAGGGCCAGTAGTTAAGGTTTTGTTGGTTAGGCCTCATCAAGCCAACAAATGGTTGTGTTGCTAGGACTAAGATCTATTTTAGGAATGTGTGATGTCAAATAAGTGATTCCCTACTAAGAAGGAAATTGAAAAGTGGATTGATCAAAAGTTGCATGCACTTTTGGCTAAGGAGAATAGGAACCCACAATTATCCAAGGAACAGTGTTGAATAGATACCTATACATAGACGAAACCGAAGCCCTTTTTTGTTTCTTCCCTTGTGAATTGCATGAGTGGATTTCTATATTAGCGAATAGTCAAGGTACGTGGAGGCTTGATGAACCCATTGTGTGGACTTCAGAGCTAGTGAGGTGCCTGGAACCTTCATAAATTAACATCACACGGGTTGTTGATCACTAGATTGATCACGTATTAGGAGGATTCGTCACTAAGCTTGCGATTGATATGACCATCAATTATAGCGAAGCAGAGCACAAGTTCTTCAAGGAACCACAAGGTAAGTACTTAAAATATCTAAAAACCTGGATTAAGATGTTGTTGTGTGAAAAACAGGTTATGACATTACCTTGATGTTTAGAACTATGCGAAGAAAAAAACCTTTTAGAAGGAACATAGAATCATGCTCAGAATACAGTCCAATGCTAGGATCTTCTTCTAGCGACAATGAAGGGACTATTCTGAGTACACCATGAAATGTGCTATAGATAGTAAATCAGGGTATCTTGAGGATACCTCACCCATCCACTCCACTGCCACCCCCACCTACATTGCATACACATACACCTTCACCTCCACCTCCACCTCTGCACCAACCATTCAACATGGCAAGCACAGTGAAGGCGTTGATATTTAAAGGGGTAGGGAGTGAAGACCCTAAAGAATTCTGGTTCATTGCAGATGTTGTGTGGACAACAAAGTATATTATTGATGATAATATAAAGAAAGCATAGCTGGTCATGACACTACAGGATAGGGCACTAACCTGGTATATCAAGTTCTTTAAGGATAGACCTAGCGCGACGATGACAAAGACTCATCAAGCATTGAACAGTGAGTTTAAGAAGCCTAAGTCTCAGGTGCAATCTGTAACAAAGTTCAAGGAGATATAGCAAAGGGTAAATGAGTCCACGTGGGACTTCGATGAAAGGTTGAAGCACCTAATCTGACAAGCTAATATGTTGATCACAAAATCTCAGCATAGGGACTGGTACATCACATCTTTGCTTCCACATCTCAGATTATCACTATCAAAACAGAAGATAGGAACACAAACAGAGGATATGGAGATCACAATGAGGTCGAATGCCTCACTAGTACAGGGTATGAATGTTGGAGTACAATAGATTTAGTTTTAGCTGGAAAGCCTGCAAATAGAGTTGCAAAGTTTGAAGATAGGAAAGGATACTCAGCCTGAGGTGCGCGCTGAAGTTTGGTGCATAAAATGTAAATATAAAGGACATGATAAGGATCAATGCCCTATTTATCAAAATTACTTGATTGGAGGAGGTCATGTACCTTTGAAACATGAGAACATTGCAGGATCAAGCATAGGAGTACCACTATGGTGTGCTATCTTCCAGATAGCTAGGAAGCATGCGACTGATAATTGTCACCTCTTGAAAAATTTTATATAGACTCTGCAACAGTTGTTTTGTACCTTCTATAAATCATTTGGGCATGATGAGTGAAACTAACAAAGTTATGAGTTAATGATGGAACAAACCCCTAACTATCGAATGCAAGTGGAAAATTGGCCTCAGGATCAAGGTGCGGTTGCAGCGCATAGAGGATTTCAAGGCCGTCGAAGAGGAAGAGGAGGGGTTGGCAGAGGTTGTGGGAAAATCATTTGTTATAAATGTGGCAAAGTAGGTCATTTTTCTCATGATTGTCAGAACCCAATGGATCCATCTTGTCAATATTGCCGATAGTTTGATCATGTGATAGAATATTGCCCGGTATTGATAGCTAAGATGCATGAGAAAAAGATGCAACAACCTATGCAAAACATACAAATGATGAGGGAAGAGCCTCACGAAGAGGATCATAACATCAATATCGTAATGCGCAGTGGTATGGCCATAGGAGAAGATAAAGGAAAACATTTATGGAGGCCAAGAAGAATGTTGAAGCTTCTATGTCGAGGAGTCAAGAGAAGTTGGTTGAAAATAGTGAAGTGTAGGATATGGGCCCTTGCTATTAGCCACTTTTCTAAAAACTTGTATGAAGCTATTGAGAGATAAGAAGGCAATGGAAGGGCTCTAGGAGCTAATTGACAATTGTATTGAAAATATTAAGATTCCTTCATAACAACTCTCTATAAGGAAATTGAGTAAGCATAAAAAGTAGACAGGGCGCGAGCTGAGGCTAACCATGTAGATTGGAGAATATGAAATGGATCAAGTTATCTTAGATCTCGGATATGATACAAAAATACTACCTAAGCAGACGTGGGAGAGGACAAGGAGACATGTGCTACAATGGTCTCCTATACATATATACGTGGCCAATCAATAGAAAATCATTCCTATGGGGTGCATGTATGGGGTAATATTCGATATCAAAGAAGAAAGTGCTTTGGTTGGCTTTGAAGTAATTGAAATAGTGGATAACGACAATCCCTACCTTGCACTAGTAGGAATTGATTGGGCCTTCAACATGGATGCAGTAATTAATCTAAAGAAGCGAAAGATTACCTTTGAGAATAAGGTTCTTAGGGCTATTGTGCCACTGGATATCATCGAAGGAACATGCTACACTGAACCAATCTATGACTGTGGAGGAAGATGATTTGGATCAAATATATAAGATGATCACCCACGATGAAGATTGGATCAATCCGACTACATATGGGTGGATCACATGGGCTAGAGATAGCTCTTGTACCTCATATTTAGATGAAGAACTTGAGCACTCGAAAAATAGGTTGCACGAAGTTTCTACGCTATGTTGCAATATGATGACAAAATCATTGTGGTGTGTCTCTACAGAGGTATGAAATCTTCCACATTATGATGGTTTAAATGATATTAATCTATTTTTGGATGAGTCTGAAAAGGAGGTGCCCAAGGAACATCGATTCTAGGCACTTGATCTGACATTGTGCACTACGCCTACCCATTGGAGGGGTACGCATAAGGAAAGCTTCGCTGACTGGAAGGAATACAGGAAAATGATGAAGCTGAGGTTCAGATATGTTAATACATGTATAACTGAAAAATACAGTGGAAAGGATGATCTGCACGAGCAATTGGCATGATGGACTAAAGCTTGGGGAGAAGAGCCTCAACCAAAATGGGTACATATCTTCTGTCACACCCTAGATACTATTCCCATGAATTGGTACTTGGAAATGGAGCTATGCCATGGGATGACCGAGTGGGATATCTTAAGGGAAAGTTTCTTGTTAACTTTCAGCTTTAAGGATGGATTTGAGTGCATTGATGAAGCGCTCCAGGAAATTAAGGCAGCTATCTTTAGAATGCCTTAAAAGTCAGTATAATGGATTCAACTAGATTGGAATAGCTAGCTTTTCCATGTGATGTGTCATGCGGAAAGAGTTAATCTTGCAGACAAAACCAACCTCCCTAGAAGCTTAAGGCTTTCTAGTGACAAACAAGACAATTAAGAACAATCCTTCTCTAAATATGCATTCACCATATAAGAAATCAAGTGTTTAGATCCTACCTGTAGTCCAACGCTGTTGTAGTAGTCCAGCCTCGTCGATTCGGATGAGCTCCTCCTTCTCTTCGAAGCCTGCATTCACTAACAATCAAACGATTAAATAGCACCTGAATATCTCATAAAATAAAACATATTCAACATACAGACCAAGGAGTATATGAAACAACTCATTAATAACAAATTGTTGAGAAGAATGGACTTATTTGTATTAATAGGGAACAAAGAAACCATTACAACCTGAGCCTTGGTGTTGTGCAAGTTCCTCCCAGGGTCCAGCAAGAGTTTTCCTTTACTTTGATAAGCTCACCCACTTCCAAATGAAACAAGAAAGGATGGTAATTTCTCCTCACAAGCTTCTACAAGGAAGTCCTAATTC
>APFE031610497.1:0-11984 GCA_000404065.3 Pinus taeda | reverse complement strand
GGTTGCGTACACGCAGGTAAGGTTGAGAGAAACTGCGTACCCAGAGATAAAATAGATTTTTAAAGACTTTCTCTCTTTCTTGAAGTTTGACATGGAGAGCAGAGGTATGAGGCTTGCCAAGGAGGATAGTATGACAGTTGATGGAGCCATACAATCTGCAAATAGTCACGGTGACAAATTTTAGTGTAACATAATGGAATGCTACAATGTGACTGTAGAAGAAGAAGAAGAGGATCCATGAAAAATCCACATTCCAGAGAGCAAGGGGCAGTGCGAGGTTGAAGGCCCCAAAGCAGCAAACCGTGATATAATAGAACCTCTGAAGACCAGGAAAGTAAAAATTAGATCCAATGCATAGCCTAAGTTTGCAAAGATAGGTGATTATTGGGATGAAGATATAGTTGATAAGATTGTGGAGCTGATGCATGAGTACCAAGTGTTGTTTCCCACCAAGTTCTCAAACCTGAAAGAAATAGTAGGGGATCTGGGTGTCATGAAGATCACTCTAAAGCCCAATGTGAAGCCCATGAAACAAAGACCTTATCGTCTAAACCCTAAGTATAACGAGAAGGTGTGAAAAGAGATGGACAAAATGATGGAAGTTGGAATCATTGAGCCATTAGGAGAGTCTGATTATGTAAGCGCCATGGTTGTCCAGGAAAAGAAGCAGCAGGGTGAAATTAGGATATGCATAGATCCGAGAAAGCTCAAAGATGCATGCAATGAGGACCCATTTCAACATCGTTTACAGATGAAGTTTTGGATAATTTTGGAGGGAAAGAAGGCTATTTATTCACTGATGGGTTCTCAGGGTACCATTAGATTAAGATTTCACCAGAGGATTGTAACAAGATGACCTTGGCGATGAAATGGGGATGCTTCGAGTACATAATGATACCATTCGAGCTGAAGAATGCACCCACGATCTTCTCAAGGGTAGTAATTGCATCATTTAAAGAATTCATCCACAAATATTTAGAAGTGTATTTTGACGACTGGACTATGTTTGGATTGGTAAAGCGCCACATTGTAGGTCTGTGCCTGATGTTGGATACTTGTCGCAGATACTAAATTGATATAAACTTGAAGAAATGTCTCCTTTTTGTGCCTTATGGGATATTCCTAGGCCATGTGGTCTACAAGCAAGGATTAATGGTAGACCCTACGAAGATAGTTGTTATTGTTAATTTAAAATCTCTAAAGAATGTCAAGCAGATGCACACAACGTTGGGATACACTCGCTACTATAGAAAGTTTATAAAATCTTATGCACATATAACTGTGTCGAAGGATAAATTACTGAAGAAGGACATGAATTTCTATTGGGATGAAGACTGTCAGCACAGTCTGGATTTATTAAAGGAAAAGATGGTGACTGTACCCATTTTGAGGTTTCCAGATTGGAAGAAAGAGTTTCATGTTTATGTTGATGCCTCATGTATTGCATTGGGTGCGGTATTGATCTATCTAGGCGAGGATGAGATAGATCACCCTATAGCCTTCAGAAGAAGGAAATTATCAAAGGCAAAGAAGAACTATTCAACTATAGAGCGCGAAGGATTGGTGATGGTCTATGCACTACAAAAATTTTGACATTACCTGTTATGCACGCATTTAAAAATGTACACAGATCATTCCACTATCAAGTACCTAGTCAACAAGCATGTGTTGGGGGGAAAGATCTGTAGGTGGTTGTTGTTGTTTCAGGAATATGATTTTGAGGTGATTGTGAAGCTTGGATGATTGAACACAGTACCAGATCATATATCTAGTATTGAGACAGGTGAGGAACCAACTAATTTGGAAGAAGGATTGCTAGATGTACAACTCTTTGCTGCACATTTTGCAAATGATCATTTTGCTGATATAATCCAGTTTTTAACTACTAGAATGACCTCAAAAGGATACTCTACACAGTAGAAAAAGGAATTGTTGGTCTGTATTGCTGAATTTTTTGTGATTGTGGGACACTTGTATAATATGGGCACTAATGAAATATTGCACCGATATGTTCTTGAGTTTGAATAATCTAGCATCCTTGTCAAAGCACATGGCAAAGTGGTGAGAGGACACTATGCAAGCAAAGAAATCACGCAAAATATTCTGCCCACAATGTTATGGTGGCCAATGGTGCATAAGGATTCTAAGGCGTATTGTAGGGCATGTGATGCATGTCAGTGGATAGGAAAGCATCACGAAGGTACGAACTGCCATTAAATCCTCCTATTTCATTACAGGTCTTTGACAAATGGGCAATCGACTTTGTAGGTCTTATATAGTACATTATCACCGTGACTGAATATTTGACAAGATGGGTAGAGACACAACTGGTGAAAGACTATAGTGCTACTACAGCTACGAAGTTCCTATTTGAATATGTATTGACAAAGTTTGGGTGTCCTAAGATACTCATGAGTGATAGGGGTACAGACTTTCTAAATGAAACTATTGCCATGATGCTTGAGGAATTATAGGTTTATCATTAAAAGAGTATGCCCTATCATCCTCAAGAAAATGGTATAGTTGAAGAATTGAATAAAATCCTGGAGAACGCATTGACCAAGATCTACAATGCACAGAGGAACGATTGGGATGTATGTATACCAACAGTCCTACGGTCATATAGGATGACATGTAAAAAGTTGACAGGCCAAACTCCATTCAGGTTGGTCTGTGGTGTAGAGGCTATGATGCTTATGCAGTATATTGTGCCAAGTCTACGGATTGCAGCAATGACTGATATGGTAGATCATGAGACAATGGAGGAGCACCTCGTGCAGTTGCTGGAATTAGAAGAAGGCAAGTTTTTAGCAAGATTTCACCAACAGGTGCAGAAGGAGCATGAGAAGGCCTAACATGATTGACATATTAAGCTACATACCTTCAATATGAATGATTTGGTATTACTTTATGATAGCAAATTCACCAAGTTCCCTAGGAAGTTTCAAATGCACTGGTTAGGACCCTATGTAGTCAAGGAAATTACAAATAGTGGCACAGTTCAGCTCGTGAAGCTAAATTGGGATTTGTTTTCGGGAAGAGTCAATGGAGGTCAATTGAAGTTATATAAAGGGGATCCTACCCCTGCATAATGACTACATGATGGTGGGATAGTCTTAGTACTCCACACAACTACAAGGAAGTACGAGGCTATAAACTACACTGCTCGAAGGACGGGAAAACAAAGTAAGGGTTTGTGCAATGGAAGCAAGAAGTGCGCCAGGAGAAGTTGCACCATGGAGGAAGGTGTCATGCAATAGAGTCCAAAAATAGTCATTGAATGCATTGTAGCTGATGGGTTGGTGAAATCCCATTAGGAGGAGTAGGTAGGCAACATTTATGGTGAAAATCTTTGGCAATCTGCTACCAAACATGCATTTACAGTAAGAATTTGGAGGAAATAGTCGTATTTGAATTAGAAATTGCCTATAAATGTGGCATGCTGGCTTGTAGTAGAATACTTTTCCTTCTAAAAGTCACTTGGGAATTATCTTGCCTTAAGTCTATGAACCGGGAAGATTGGGAATATATTTTTAAGCATATAGGGCTAGCTAACTTGTCTGAAACCTTCCAAAAGGCCTTCGTGAATAGCATGATAGCCACTAATCCTGCAGAAGTAGCAAGTTCTAAAGCCACTACCTTTAAATTTTCATCCCCTGGAACTAATTCAGCCATGGAAACCACACCGTCTTTGCCTACCATGGAAAGGTCTCCTAGGCCTAAACCATATTCCGCTAAGGAGAAACAGAAGAAACCATAGTCTTCTCTGATGAGGTAGTCACCGAGGAAGAACCCCCCTGAGATTTGGTAGAAAGGGAAGATTGGAAAGTCGAAATAGCCACATGAACCCCTAGATCTTCATGAAGAGGAGCTTTGTGAAGGGGTTGAAGAGTTGGACGTTGAGGAGAGAGAGACTATCACTAGGCTCCCGAAGTATATCCCTCCGCAGAAAGGCAAAGTGAAGGTACCAAAAAACCCAAATACCACTAAGTTCAAGGTCTATACACTTTTATTGCCAGAGAAGCTGGTATTTGAAGGTGCACTCTTAGGGTAGATTCTTATGCTAAATATGGAAGATTGGGATATGGAAAACCATGAAAAACTCCCATAGTTTACAATAAACAAGTATATGTCGAAGATATACTACGAGGAGACCAGAGTCATGTGACTGGAGCTTATGAAGTGGGTCACGAGGGTTGAAAAGGCTAGGTTGCTAAATATGTTGTGGATATTGCATTTTAGTAGAACCACTATCAACATTATGTGCGTAAGCCAATTTCTCACATTGGTTCATGATGGGTGCCTTTGGTTAGTAGAACCCATCCCCATTACAAACATGCTGATCCACTGCATTACAAGGTTTCCCTTCCAAGGGGTGGATCCAGTCAAGGAGTTTGGAGGCAAGAGTAAGGAAGAATAACTTGTGGATAGAGTGAAGAGTGAGTTTGGTTTGGTGAAGAAGTCACACGGATACTCCAACCGCTCCATCACAGATAAGGCAATGGAGTTTTTTTCTCATATTTTTGCCTACAAGGTCATGAGAAGTGTTGCACAGACGAAGTTCTAGTGCTAGTTATTTCACTTGCTTCCTAATGTGCGAACATGATGTCGTACAACTAGGCACAATACCTCTGTGAAGAGTTTCTGTTAAATTGTTATGAAGCACAGTGCGAGGGTAAGGAATTCCACTATGCCTGGCTATTGTAGTTGATTGCCCTCATTGCGCGGAGGCTCCCAAAGGATGGCCAATTCCTTCTACAGGATGTCAACTTACCTGAGGTTGGGAAGTTCGCTTCATTGTGGGCAACAAAGGACCCCAAAAGGATCATGGAAATGATGATATTCATGGTGTTCATTAAAATGGACCTTTGCACGATGATCATCCAGAGACCGAGGTTGTCACCAACCCTTTTTGAGTAGTTGGAAGCATACACAGACATCAAGGTAGATTTTCACAATGTGTATATTTTTGCACTACGAGATCCTAAGAAGGTATGGTACAAATTATTGTACCTAGTCACCGAGGTTGATGTACAAGAAGTCATGGTGAAATGGCCAAGGGAGTCACTACATCCCATAGATGTCAATGCGAGAACAAGCAAGGGTGGAGAGAGTTCCTCCACGAAGACGACTACAGTGCAAAAGAAAAAGGAGGTAGAGTAGTTTACAGCCTGAGAGAAAGCTGCATAGAAAAGGAAGGAAGTTGCTACCAAGGCAACTACTGCTCAAGCATCTGTTGAAAAGGAGCGTGGTGTGAAGGAGACCATAGTGGAAGTTGAGGAGAGTTGGCTTGAGGGGTTCTGACCTGGGTTCAACATTAATTAGCCAAAAAAATCCCTACACTATTGGCCCTTTTGGCATTAGCCCATGGAGCATGGACCGAAGTCTCACCCGAAGAAGAATGGGGGGATGTTGGAACCAAGTTTTTGCACGTTAAGATGGCTGTGATGTCATTTGGTTTATTCTATTTTTGCCTTGTGCAGGTGGTCTCGCTCTAGGGCTTGTAAGACAAACCCTATATTATGGCCTTCAATACCTTTGTGAAAGTATATGATTGACCTCTATGCAGCACTAACCTATGGCTCAGGTACTTTCACGCTGCTATGGCAATGTGCTGTGTAGATTCCTCAATTATCCTAAGAGATTTTCTTATCTTATCAAATACTTAAAGTTATCACCGCATAATCAGATATTCGTAATTGTGTTTAATTATCAATATAATTGTATTAATTCGCAAATAATATAAGCATAATAAAGGAAATTCATTCATAATATATCCAAACCCATAAATAGAACAAAGACAAAAATTGTAGAATAACTCATTTTATTAATATCTCCCAAGTTTACAGACTTTGCCCACCCTACGCACTTCAGCTGTAGGGGTCTGCATACCCAGCTGCGGACTTCTACACTAGGCCTCCGCATACTCAGCTAAAGAGCCTCTATCTACACTATGACCCATGACTTAGACTTCTTCTTCAGAGCTATCACTCTATTACATGATCTGCCATTCTATTGATCAATCTATTGATAAACTACTTAGAGCTTAGCTCTTTTTATACAATCCCATGGTTTGCTGCATATTTGGCTCTCCTCTAGTGGCTTCCACACTACTAGCATGATTGATAGAAAGAGCCACGCATAGTGGAAGGTCTTTCTTTGCTCTTGCACTTTGCGGCAGTTTGTCAGGAACTCTTTGCGAAGGTAGTTTGACTAGTTAAACTGGACTCCTTGCATGCATTCCTATGCGAGCATGATGACAGGCACCGACACCTCATTGGCGTGGCACTTCTGCATCACCTTTCCCACAAGGATCTGCATTGCCACCTTCACAGTAGGGTCACATATGCTAGAGATAGTGTACCCGCATGGCTTCTTCACCGGTTTGAACTTCTCTTTTATTGATTCTGCAAATGCCTGCTCGCCACCCTTGCCAACAAAGATCATAGAGGGATTTTTACTTGTACACAACATGCATGTTATTCTATGAATCAACATATCAGTGATAGGTATTGGCTCCTCTAGCCATAGACACCCATCATGCACTAAGCATAGTAGTTGCTTAGTGACAAAAACTGTCATGGGGGTGTGGTTATAGTGTGGCACCCAGAGCAGGTTGAGTAATCTTGATGTTTCTACTCATTTGAGCCACTTCTGTGGCTCCAATGTAGTCATCCATGTATTCATGTCGATGATGCAGCGCATCAGCTATTTGGTCACCAGGTGCAGAAACTTCTTGTGGTCGGCCAAGTCCCAGTCTTCAAGCTTCAATATCGGCACCCGTGCTAAATGCAGACCATCAAACACGATTTCATCTAGTAGCAAAGGGGTTTGTATGGGAGTCTTACTTTCATCGATGTCCTTTGGGACCTTAGACTCAGGTTTGCGCGGAGGGACATACTTTTGCAACCGTGTAATAGGGCCCGCACTGTTGGGCTCCAACAATGGCACTCATTACCATACATTTTTCACCTATGCTTCCATCATTTCGCTCACTATTCATCACCTTGTCACTCCATTTTTCCTACTATTCACCATTAATGGGTCTCATTTATATTTTCCAAATATTGTTTATTTTTAAGCATTTTTGAGAGAAATTCTTGATTAAATATTAGAAAATAATATATTTTACTTTATATATGGAAAGTGGGTTGTTTTGGTGACATGTGTAGGTTCCAAGGAAGCTTCCAAGGCATCTTTATGTGGCCATGAATGATCAAATTCGAATTTGAAAAGATAAGCTTCATGGAGGAGATCATGGAGGATAGGGCTATGTGTCATCATTGGTTGAGAAATATGTGGGTCAAAGGAGAGAATAGTGGGGTACATTTATGAGGTTGTTATCTTATTTTTTGTATAAATAGGAGCACCTCCTCCATTCCAAAGGGGAGGACTCTTAGAGCATTGTATCCAATTGATGATGGAATAAAGCTTCATTTGACATATATTTTCATTATGTAGTTTTAGAAATAGTTTTTCATTATGTAGTTTTAGATAGAAGTTACCTTAATGTAGTATATGGAATGGCTTGTCACTTTGGTTCCTAGGAGAATTGAGCTCACTCTAGAAGGGGCAAAGGAACTTGTTGTTTCATATTAGATCTTATTTTATTTAATTGCTTAGATGCTTGATGTTTGAGGATTTGATTGATGAATGAGTTTCAAGTTAGAATCTTATCAGTACATGAGAGGATAACAAAGAGTCTAAGTTAGGCTCTCTCTCTCTATTTGATTTGTAATTGGAATTCATCTTTTTTTGCTTTTATGCTTCAAGTTATTTCATTTATTTTACACTTATGGATGAATTTTAGTTTAGTCTGGATTAGTACAAAAGAGGACAAACAAGAGACTAAGTTAGTCTTTCTCTCTTTGAATCTAAACAACAATTAAAGTTCATCCTCTTGTTTGCATTTTAAGTTTCTAGTTTTATGATTTCTCTATGCTACTGTAGGGAAGGACAACCAGGATCTCCTTAGTTAGGAGCCTCTTCCCTTGCATATCGTATTGAATCTTAAATAATTTCACTAGAAATAGAATTAGTTGCCTACTCCTGCACATATAGTGCTGGCATCATCAAAAGCTTACGAGTTTCCCTGGTCGATAATTAATGCAGCAATTTAAGCACAATAAATTGCCCAACATGCACCTTGGGCTTCAACCTCCTCTATTTATATTCCTACATCCTCATCGTCCATGGGGATGTCTTCAATATCCTCCTCATCTGCTTATAGGTTTATAGCCTTTCATTTTTCCTAGGCAGTGGGCTTTGGTGCATTTCCTCTTGGCAATGCACACACCGATATGACAGGCTACTTACCCTTCTTATCTTTCATGGTCTCCTTGGTTGGGGTTGGATTCTGTCTCAGCATTCTCAGGGATTTAGGGACCTCCATCAATACTTCAGCCACTTTCGGGGTAGCTATTTCGACCCCCATATCAATTTCCTGCACATTCTCCTCGGCTGCCACTCCTTCGATGTCCATAGCTTCTGCATGTGTCGACATGACACTATTCACTAGTGCTTGTGTCTCCCTTGACATTTGTTTAAATGCTGGACTCGCTACCAGATATTGAAAGAATTCACAGTTCATGTGCACCTAAGAGTGCAACAACTCAATTGTCAAAATGTCGAGTATTTTTCACTGGACAACCACCTGTAATTTATAGGGCATTTTGAATTCAAATCCAACCGTTCCCCCCAAAATATGTTCATTAATGCCAGATTGGTGGTAGGTTTTCAAGGATCTAAGCCATAAAAATTGTCTTAAATGTTGGCTACCCATTCCATTTGGTGTCACTTCTATCATCCTTTCATGAATAGTGACCTTAACGGTCACTTTTCGGCTGACTTACGCGATTGCTCCTAGGTAGCGTATCTTCTAATCGCGCTACTGTGGGCCTAGTGAAACATCCTTGCTTCACACCATCTTATAATCGCACAACTTGCTAACCCGGGCAATGTAGTTTATAATATTGTGCCTCCTTTTAGTTGCCTGGAGTACTAAGACTGTGCTTCTTTCATTTAGTCACATGGCTGGACTGCTGTTGTATGGCTTCAAGAAACTGCCATTCACCTTTCTTGGGAAGGTTTCTCCATTTAATTTGACTAATTTTACTGCTCCTTCATCGGTAATATCCTTAATAACATAAGTCCCTAATCAGTGCACCCTGAATTTCCCTAGAAAATTATCAAACTTACTATCATATAATGAAACTAGGTCATTTACCTTAAATGTACGTAGCTTGATGTGTCGATCATGCCATGCCTTTTGGCGCTGCTGTTGGACCTGTTGGTGAAATCCAACCAAAAATATTTCTTCTCCAAGGTCATCCAGGTGTGCGAGCCTCTCTTCCTAAGCTCCGTGATCCATCATAACTGTGAAAGCTACTATGCTCAGACTAGGCACAATGTATTCCATAGGCATTACTGCTTCCACACCATAGACAAGCCTAAAAGGGTTTTTTCCAGTCAACTTCTTGCATGTCGTTCGATAAGCCCACAGTACTGTAGGTCCTAATCACTTTGTTGAGCATTTAAAACCTTGGTTAGTGCATTTTCAAGCACTTTGTTGAATGTCTCCTGTCATGCGGAAAGAGTTATTTTTGCGGACAAATCTAACCTCCCTAGGAGTCTAAGACTCTCTAGTGACAAACAAGACAATTAAGAGCAATCCTTCTCTAAACATACATTATCTTATGAGAAACCAAGTGTTTTTCGATCTTACCTCAAATCCAACGCTTGTTGTAGTAGTCCAGCCTTGCTGATCCAGATGAGCTCCTCCTTCACTTTAAGACCTGCATACACTAACAGTCAAACGATTACATAACACCTGAATATTTCATAAAACAAAGCATATTCATCATATAGGCCAAGGAGTACATGAAATAATTCATTAACAACAAATCATTGAGAAGAATGGACTTATTTGTATTAAGGAAACAAAAAAGGAACCATTACAACCTGAGCCTTGGTGTTGTGCAAACTCCTCCCAGGATCCAACAAGAGATTTCCTCTACTTTGACAAGCTCACCCACTCCCAATATGGCAACAAGGAAGGATAGTGATCTCTCCTCACAAGTCAACATTGGAAGTCCTAATTCCAGCAGCATTTACCCTTTAGAATGTTCAGCTTTTAACCTCCCCTCCTCTGGCCCAATGCCTGTATTTATAGTATTCTAGAGGAGGTTATTCAGTTCCAACATCAATGGGATACTCCCTCTTTTGGATGGGGTAGCTCCTCTCTTGATGGGATAAGCTCCTCTATCATAGAGATGCATGAACCATCTGGAGGCGCTCAATACACGTCAAACACTCTTCTAGAAGGCTCTAGAAGTGACCACAAGTAACTTTTTAAAGATGAAACTCGTGCATTTTGACCTTTACAGGGGTACGCACCCATCCTTTGGCTTACAGAGCGTACAAGTATGTAGGTACAGTGTGTTTGGAGTGCGTACACGCAGGCAAGGTAGAGAGAACTTGCGTACCCAGAGATAAACATGTTATTTAGTGACTTTCTCTCTTTTTTGAGTTTGACATGAAGAGCAGAGGTATTAGGCTTGACAAGGAGGATAATATGACTATTGATGGAGCCATATTAACTGCAGATAGTCATGGTGACAAATTTCAGTGTAACAGATTTCCCCCTAAAGTGCGAAGCCTGTAATGGATAAGGGTTCTATATCATATAGGAAGGGTGAAGTACTTTATCATTTCGAGGATCGTCTTGTGGAGAGCCCGGTCAGAACCTGCAATTTTCAACACAAAATACATGTATAAGATCATATCATCGCTGAGGTAGGCATTCCCATACTCAGATCAAAACTTTAACTATCAGACTAACTACTCTGATACATGATTGATTTCATAATACATCATAATCATAGACTCGTGTAGACATAGTATGGACGCAGCCATCTGTTTATGATTGGTCTACAAACATAATGAATACAAAACTCCTCGCAGCCTGGATGGTGGAAACTAGATCCAAGGTCTTCATCTCTACTTCCCGAATTGGTACGATTCTAGCCATGTGAATAAATGAGTCGATGTCGAACATGGTAGAAACCACTTGATTACCAGTCAATGATGCAAACTGTTAACAAGTGTGAGAGAGACCACCAGTAATGTCAATGGTTCTCAAAGTACCCAGCAAAATTCATGAGATGTGAATGAATGAATCGGTGTCGAACATTTCATGAAATCCTTCGATCGTAAGTCAATGATGAAAACTGACGTCGAAGGCGAGAAACCTGCCATTTATGCATGCAGACTTCAAGGTACTGACGATTTCTAAGTCAACTCTCTAGATAATGTGTTGATGTCGATAGAAAGCGACCCGTCGCAGGCAAGCCTACAACATGAAATCATAGTTCAAGTTGAAGAAATGTTTCTGTAAGGACTGACTCAAGGATGATAAAATGGATGATAGGTATTTTGCAGTTGAATGTTTTGTTTGCAGACCTCTTGAACACATAACGACACAACAGATGGCTTGGTGACGAATGACTCAAAGTTAATACCCGGAACCCGGTTGAACAATTTCAATGTGGTTTGATCAACTGTGAGGCAAAGGATTTCCCAACCCAGGTGAATAAAAAGTGTCGTGTTCAAGAGTGGTAATAAGGTTTTTTTTTAGACAAAAAGATATCAAATAGGCTCATTCTTCTCATTTTTCCCCCACCATTTCTGGCAAGTACCTCTTTATTTTTACAAGCTTGAGGAGGATAACATATGCTTGTTTGTAAGCTCATCCTTCGGATGAGTCCAACTTAGTTTTTGATGCGAACCCTAAGAAGGAGTGGTCCGTTCCTGTTTGTAATAGAACAGGTCCTTTACTGTGAATTTTAACGAGTCCAGTGTAGGAGAAACTCGGTGTTTTTCATATTTAGAGAGTCTGAAAAACTTAGAAGACTCCAGATTGAACTTTTTCGTAATTTATGTGGTCTCCCAAGCCCAAAAGATAGTGATAAATATACCTAGCGAGA
>APFE031610492.1:94200-120623 GCA_000404065.3 Pinus taeda | reverse complement strand
TCCATGGTATTGGATGCTTCGGCATGTATAAATATGTATTGTAACATTGAAAGGAATATAATGAAAAATCAAGCTGGTAGTCCCGATTTTGGGATCCAGGGGAAATCTCCGTGTATATGTATTTTATGTGTTATGTTATCACATTGTCTATTTTCTGTGTTTTAGAATTCATATGCAGGTAATTTCTGTACGGGGTTAAAACCTACAATATGGGAGGACATGCGTTGAAGCAATGCTCCCAAAAAATCAGATGTAGGTGAATGTTTCCTCCCCAAACCATCTGGCTACTGGCAAGATATCTACTTTGGCCTCTTTAGAAAACTTAGGGGCGGTTCTGTTGTACACTTCTTTATGAATGGGTAGCATAACCCCTTGACAGGTTTTATAAAAATAGGGGTGGAATTGAGATTCCCACAAAAATTTATGGTATATATGGATGGGAAGTGGGTTCTGTACTGTCCATTTCCATCCCATATCAAAAATAGATTGCATCCATAAAAAAAGCACTCATGAACAAAGGGGGAAAAATCCTTAAAGAAAAACTTATTTTCCTTCTATATTCTATAATGGCCTTTTCCAAATTGTCTGATAAAATTTGAGCCCAGTTCATAATTGTTGCATTGACTACTGCATCTATTAACGAGAGCCATTCCATGGAAAACTTGGTGCTATTGACTTTACCGAATAACCTACATATCATTTCTACTATGAAAATATGAGGGGGAGAAATGGATGTCGTTGAGTACATACCAATTTTATCTCGTTTGAGCTTGCCTTCGTTTGATTTCCAAGTCTATGTGATGTCTGGCGGGTCCTCATTTTCTTTGGTGAATTGCTCAAGGAATTGTTTGTTGTAGAGATTTTGCGGCTTTGTTAACTGGTACATTAGTCGTAGGTTGTCTATTGAGAAAGACCCCATGACCTCTTGCCTGTGATTCTTGAAGGTTCTGTTTGTGTTGTTTACCTCACCAATTACCCATTTGACCATATCTATGTATGGAATTATCTTTGGTCTCACAGCTATTCGGTGTAGGAATGAACATGTTGTTTTGAAATAACTGGCGTCAGATGACTCCTGATCATCTATCGTGGCATTTGTTAATAGTGGCTTGGGATTCTTTTCTTCTAACAAGTTATACATGGACTCCCATGTCGAAGTTCCTCTATCCTTAATACATGTGGTATCAAAGAAAAGTGGCACCATTTCTGATTTCTCGGATGCAGTGGCCTTTTGCTTCTTCACCATTGTTTCTAACGATGTTCTCTGTAGAGTTTTCCTGAAATTGAGCAAAATGAAAGTTATCGGATAAACACAAGAGAGAATGACAGTGAGAATAAATGATACAGTAAACCTCAAAAAGGTGACAAGAAAGGAGCTTTTAATCAAAATGCATATGAAAAGATATTGTATCACGTTGAGCTGCTCTTTAATATAAATGCCATTAAATTTATTAAATAGCCACTAATGTCTCTTATCATTGCTTTTATTACTCATTAAACTACCGCATCGCAATTGGGAAATAAAAACTTTAAGGTGGCGGGTTTAAACTCTGAGAACGTCGATTTTTGCGATTGCGATAATATTATCGCCATATCGCAAATCACACTATTGAAATTTTGGTTGTGCAATTTCCTAGAGTTTTTAATATTTTGGATGATGCGAGATGCGAGATAAGAAGCATATTCTTTATCGTTTAGAGTGTAGTTTTCCCAAATGAGTAATTATTTCATAAAGTTATTTTCACTACATGTCAGACATAACTTACAATTTATAACATTTTCTTCTATTGGGTCCGTGTTTTATTGCACTTCGCAAGCTCATGAAATTCATAAGAATGGGATTTTAAGTAAATTGATGCGATGCGAAAAGATTGACTCGTTCTATTGCAACATCGCATTTCGCATGTTATGACATACTTTACGAGTTGCGTCCTTTGTGAACATCGATATGCGATCGAGATTTCACTTCATTTGATAGGAAATTCCTTAAGTCTTAGTTTTAAATGAAAATTCTAATGATGTCTAAGTTAAATTCGTTGATTCATTCTATCGCAATTTGTGGATTTGGTTTGTTAATTAACCCTTCAATGCATTTGGTCTATCAGTATGTGAGAGGGCGAAAATTTCTAGTCTTAGAGGGTTTCAACTTGATATCTTGATTTATTTCTAAAAGTTCAAAATAAAGCACCTAAGTGCTAATTTTTTCTTGGAGGGTTTTTTACTAAAGGGTCCCGATTTACTAATAGAACATTAGCTATTAAATCAATAAAATGGGGGGTTTGTTGAATAGCACAATAGAAATCCATGCAATCTAACCATGTCTCTGATGAAAACTTGTGCTACATCACTAACTGAGAATGTAGACTTCACTGGAATGAAGTGCGCAACCTTTTTCAACCCATCCACAAAAACAATGATGGAATCATGTTGTCTCACTGTCCTCAGCAACCTGTGATAAAATCCATAGAAATGACCTTCCATTTTCATTATAGAATCGTGATCATCTATAGAAGTCCACTTGGATGCTTATACTTTTCCTTCACCCACTGAAAATAAAAACACCTAGCCACAAACGCTGCTACATCCTTCTTCAAATTTGGCGAATAATAGAATTTCTTCATTGTTGTCAGCATCTTTTGATATCCTGGGTGACTTGAATATGGTTTCGCTCGAAATTCCCTCAAGATCACCTTGTTGAGCTCACTGTTGTCTAGCACATATATCCTGTATCTAAACCTGACCAATCCATTTTCTATAAGACAATAGTCCATGTCCTTTGCAGCTGCACCTGTACTTGCACCTATACCACTACTTGTACCTGTACCTGTATTCTGCTACAACTTGTGCACAATCTCCATATACTTGACATCCTGTTGACCTGCCTGTAAGATCCAATCATGTAAGTCTATCCCATAGGAGCTCATAGCTTCTATGTGATTTACATGTATCTGTCTGCTAAGAGCATCTTCCATCCTATTCTCCTTTCCTTTGATGTCCCTGATCTCGAAGTCAAACTCACTAATCGTGGCCAACTATATAGCTTTCCTGGAATTCAAATTCGGCTAGTCAAACAAGTATCACATCTCATTGTAATCACTCATTAATACAAATATCCTACCAAGAAGATAGTGCCTCCACATCTTCAACACATGTATGATTGATGCCAACTCAAGATCATGTGTGGGGTAGTTATGGTTGTGTTCATTCAGTTTCCATAACTCATAACACACCACCTTTCCTTCCTTCATAATGACACCGAGTCCTGTTTTTCAAGCATTTGTGCATACTACATACTCTTTGTATGGATCTGCAATATTTAACGTTGGTGTATGTGTCAACAAATGCTTGAGCTGCTCAAAACTAGCCTCACACTCCTATGTTAATTCAAACATCTTACCCTTCCTATGCAATGATGTAATAGGATAAGCTATCTACGATAAATTCCTGATGAACCTCCTATAATAGCCTGCAAACCCCATGAATTATCTCACCTCATCCACATTCCTAGGAGGTACCCACTCCATAATAACTCTTATCTTTTCTAGATGTACTGTTATGCCCTCCTTGGAGACAACATGCCCCAAGTATTGTACCTTCATCTAAAAGAAATTTCACTTGTCGAGCTTAGCATATAACTAATTTTATCTCAATAACCTCAGCATTGCTGCCAAATGCTCGACATGCTCTTCCTCAATTTTTAGAATATACCAATATGTCATCAATGAACACAATAACAAACTTATCCAAATATAGACGCAACGCACTATTCATCAAGCACATAAATGTAGCTAGATCATTAGCCAAACTTAATGGAACTACAACAAACTTATAATTCCCATACCTGGTCTGAAAAGTTGTCTTGTAAATGTCCTCCTCTTTGATGCATACTTGATGATATCTGGATCTCAAATCAATCTTCAAGAACATTGTTTCTCCCTTCAACTGATTGAACAACTCATCAATCCTCGGTAACGAGTACCTATTATTGATGGTCACTTTGTTCAATTGCTTGTAGTCAATGCATAATCTTAGAGTGTCATCCTTCTTCTTTACAAACAATATTGGTGCACCCCAAGGTGATACACTTGGTCTAATGTATCCCTTGTCCAACATTTCCTTCAACTGCAACTTCAACTCTACCAAATCAGGTATTCTCATCTTGTAAGGTGCTTTTGATCCTAGCGATGCCCCTGGAACCAACTCAATAGAAAATTATACTTCCTTGTGAGGTGGAAACTCTGAAATATCTTCGGGAAACACGCCTTGAAACTACTATAAAACTGGGTACCTACTCAAAACATCTGCATCCTCAATTTCCTTACCTTTTTCACTAGAGATATATATGGAAAATAACACACACCATTTTTTGTGACTACATTTTTCCTGCATAGTTGTCACCATCCTAACCGATGTGCCTTTCTTCTTTCCCTGTAAGACTCTTGGTTCCCCATTTCCATTCACACACTCAATGGATTTGTCATAAAAATCCATTGTGGTCCCATGAAGGCACAACCAATCCATGTCCAACAACATATTGTATGATCCCAATGGTAATACATCGAAATGAGTTACGGTAGGCATACCATTCAAATCAAATGCAGAAATTCTTACCCAATGGTGAACTCGCTTCTTTGTACCTATAGCTAGCTCCACTAACTAAGACTTTGCATGCACTTCTTTATTTAAACCACACTTATCCACCAGGTCAAGACTAACATAACTATAATTATATCCATGGTCAATCAAAATAGAAACAACTTGATCACAAAGCTTACCATCCATCTCAATGATAGATGCCTAATGGTATGGTTGTGTGTTATCCAGTGCTGCATAGATACAAGGAATGCTTTGAAGAACATCCCCAACAATCTATGCCTCATGTCCACTATATATCTTAGTCCTACCACCCTGATTCTATGGACAATCTTTCCTAAGGTGTTCCTTACCGCATTTCCAACACTCCAGCCGTCTAATACCATCACCTCTATGTTGTTTTTGTGAACCATGTCCATGTCTAGGTGCATTGAACTTCTTTTGTGGTGCCACATTTTATTTCTCTTCTGAATTGTGAGGCCTTTCCCTTTTCGGATGTCATTTAACCTTACCTTTATCCTTATCCTTCCCTTTCCATCCTTGTTGAGATTCATTCTTATGCTTTGATTGTTCATAGAAATGCTTCAATTTTCCAATAACCTCCTCAAGTGACCGATGCTCATCATACTCAATCTAATAGCTATATGATAATGGAAAACCACTCACAAGTCGTTGAACCTTAGCCTTCTCATATTTAAGATATAGTACATACCTCAATAGCTCTAGGAACTTAGTTGTATACTCCTCATCTGTCATTGATCCCATCCTTAGCTCATATAATTATTTGGCCTTATTGTCATAGTACCTTTATGATAAGTGATTCTTCCTAAAAATCCTCTTGAACTCATGCCAAGTCAGGTCATATGTCTTGATGTCTCTGACCCTCTTAACATCTTCCCACCAGAAGTCTTATTTACCTCTCAGGTTGGAGATAACTACTTTGGCCTTCATTTTATTTGTGTAATTATGCAATTCAAAGAACTTCTTCATCCCAAGTATCCAAGCCTCTGCATCTTCCAGATTCTCCACATCTACATCAAAATTAGGTGGATTTTCTTTCTTAAATTAATATGGAAAGTATCGCCTATCACTCCTCCTGTAAGGATGATAACGATGACGATCATGAATCCTATCCAAATCAAAACTAGAATAGTTCTTGTGTCCATCACCTCTCCTATATGTAGTGCCCAACAACTTGCCATCTCTAACTGTGTCATCTCTATCTAACCTGTGACCACCATGAGACCTACTTCCATATGCCCCATTAGTTATGTCCTCCTATCTATGGTTCATACAAAGTGGCCCTTGTCGCTGCAATTTATTAACCTCTGCTTGTTTCTCTTGTGCCTACATGATTTTGTCATTGTCCACCTTACAACTCCTTATCTCTTCCTTCAAGCTTCTCAATCTTTCTACTAAGTCAAAAGAGTTCCCAACACCACAATTATCATCTGACTCATAGGGAGAATCTTTTTAGTCTACCATTTTGCTAGTCATTTTGATCTCTTTCATGCAAGACACACTATGCCAGCCTACTATGAGGCATATTATGTCAGCCTACTATGAGGCTACTATGTCAACCTACTATGAGGCATATTATGTCAGCCTACTATGAGGCTACTATGATGGGATTCAACCTCCTATGTGACCTTAAGAAAGTGTAATCGACGAAAACAAAACATACAAACCTTCCACACCAACATGAGGACTCCCAAGAACCATCCCAACCTTTCCAGCAACCAACCCCTCGGTCCCACTGAGATTTTACGCCAATTGACTCCCGGAACGTCCCATGATATGGGCATGCCAACATCTAGAAGGCTCTGGATGCTCCCACAACATGGCATTCCAACATCTAGGCACTATTTTTCTCAGTGTTGTGTCAGCATCGCCGAGTTTTGAGCCACTTTTTTAGGCCCGGAGCCTAGTTCATTACCCAGAATTAAATGAAACCTTTAGAACAAAAAGATAACAAGGTAGTGATGATACAAATGAATTTATTTGAACAAGGTATTTAATGGAACCCAACTAGACATGACAGACATTTTTTCAAACATATCACAAATATGTAATCTACGGGTGTAAACAACATATTTAAGCATAGGGGTCTCCTACTTACCTGAGAATCACTAAGAAGCATTTTTCCCTTATATCATTAGATGCATTATCATATATTAGGTCATAGATACTTTCTTCATTCATTTACAAATCAAAACCTGTGGAAAGTCATACATCATCATTGTCATAACACATGCTTATAACTAGTGTAATAACAACAGAAATATCAAGGATACATCATCCATAAAATCCACATACAAACCAGTACATTTTTACATGAGATATCAAGAAGAGAACCTCTTATTAATGAATGCAAAATCCAACCTAGAATGGTACTACCACATTCCACCCAACCATAGAATGGTTGAGGTAAATATCTCTTCAACCATTCACCCCCGTGCCATATTCCAAGCATAAATGTGGGACTCAAACCAAAAGAACCAACCAGGGCATCCCAAGGCTAAATCACCTGATCTGAAAATCACCCTATGGGTGATCTTATTTAATTAATAATTGAATGAAGGTCTTACAGACTCATGTGTTGGTGTGTGTCTATGTTATTTAGGCAGCAAATCAATCAGATTGCAAATACACAGACATTTGAAATGGAAAACAACATAGAAACACAGTAAGCAAATACAAGAACACAAGAAATTAATAAGGATTTCACCCTATCCTCTAGGGCTACATCTTCGGTCCAGTTCTGAGTGGTGGCCTTCTTTTATTGTGTCTTGAAGCAAAGAATTACAATGAAGGAGCTCGATATGAGTCTCCTGAAACAGAATTTGCTTGGCAGGGTGGTTCTTGGATTCCCCAAGCCACTAGAGGGCACAAACTCTTTTCCTTACCAGATATTTACCTTTATGGTCTTTAATGGAAGGAGCCCAATGTGGTTCTCAGTGCTGATAGATCCTCTCAGGGATGGCTTGAGTCTCTCAATCTCTCTGGTGCTCGACGTTGCCTTTGGTCAGCTCAGCCCTTTGTCTTCTTTCTGCTTTTTGCTTCACTGTCTTTTCTTCATTTTCTCTCTCTTCTTCCTTTTCTTCTCCCTTCGGTCTTATGTGTCCCCTTCGGTGTCCTCTGTTCTATCTGTTCATGGCTGTTCGATTCACCTTCCACCTCCGTTGGAATGCCTGTTGCAGCTTCGCTTGGAGTTCCCTGTCTTGGTGTCATCATCAGGCTCACAGGGAGTGGCCACTTGTCTTCCAATGAACTGCGACAGCTTTTTCCTCGTCAGTTTGATTCTTCAGTTACGTCGTGGAATGAGTCATCTGCCACCTTGGCGGTCAAATAGGACGTCAAACTTCTCTCTCTCGTGGCTTAATCCCCTGCCAATTCCGGCTTTCCCATTGAGCGCGATCTCAGCCGTTAGATCTGGAGCCCCGAGATCTGACGTCATTCGCTCATTTCGCGCGGTTGACTTGCTCGACCATTAGCGCGCGATGAGTGGCAGTTTTCTCTCTCCTCCGCTTGCCACACATCGAGCATTGAGTCGAATCGCTCCATTTTTGCTAAATCTTCTTACCGCCCATGGGTGCCCCCGATAAATATCACCGATTTTTGGAGCGCGGGTCCCGCCTTTGACTTTAGCCTTTTCCCCACGATTTTCCCAGCTCCCATTCGACCGAGCGCTCAGGGCCTCTCCTTCTCGAGGGGTTTTGCCCAGCAATCCAGGCTTCCTAGGGGCTAGTTTCTCCTCCTGCACAGTCTCAATGGTCCTCGGTCAGCGCGCTTTGATCGAGGTCCTTGTTGTTCCACGTTTGGTTGCCAACTGCCACTGTTCAGAGGTGTTTCTAATCGCTCCATGCTCTTTGAATTCGAAGTTTTGTCTTGATTCAATACAGTCATGGTTCTCTAATAATTCTTCATGGATCCAATTCGGATCATCACCTCACCCTCATTAATAGAAACTAGGATTTCAATCGTAATCCATCCCAGATCACTAGGCCAACACAATAAATGTGGAATAACAGGATTTACCATGATCTCCACCAGATCACTATGCCAAACAAGCATGGATGCCACCGAATTTTTCCACCTACACCATGAGGAAATTTCTTATCTCCTAGTCTCTTACGCTTTACCACAATCCACACCGGATCACTGGGCCCTAAACTGAGATCCACTCTCCATGCTTTACTACATATCCCATCCTGGAATTACTAGGGTTGGTGGAAAGCACCCACCTCTAGGCTTTACCGTATATCTTGCCATTTACCAATCGAGGATTCCTAAGCCCACAGAGGCAACACAAAATCCGGCTTTACCGAAACCCACAATCTAGTTCAAGGGTTACTAGGCCATGTGTTATATCATTCAAAGATACACCTCACTCAGTTTCGAACCCATTCGAAAATCCAGCTCAATCAAAACATGAGAACCCCATCACACCATGCATATCCGGAAATGGAAAGACTAGGTTGAAGACACTGTCACACCTTGCAAAACCCATGCCATAATAGCAAAATAACCACATGCAATATTGTGCATGCCAAATATAGCAAGGAAAACACACATGAAAATCGATACCTGCAAAGAATAATGATGTAGTCCCTTGATCCTTCTCTTCCTTTCTTGCTCCTTCCTTCATCTTACCTTTTTTTTTTTTTGATCCAATGCCAAAGTTCTCCAAGAAAACTCTAAGTGAACAAGAGTGAGAGAGACTCGAGAGAATAATGAAAGAGCTCCAAATTTGAACTCACAAAAAGTTACCAACTGATCCTTAGAAGCCTTTTTATCAATTAGGCCTCTATTTTCTCCATTTTCCATTATTTTCCTTCATTTTTCTCCTCACATGGAACCTTTGACCTTTGACCATCCTTTTCTCCTAATTTCCATTATTTTCATAAATAAATGTGCCAAAAATTTCATTTTTCCTTTCCAAAGCCGTAGTCATTATCTTTGCCAATTTCCTTAGCAATAATAAACCAATGAATAACCACACTAGGATTTCTTGCCCAACATTAAGCTTGGAATAAGTGTTCCATCAACCGTGGTTATTATTTTTCCTTTATTAACTTTTATTACATGGAATTTTTACCAGGGTTATTACACTCTAAATACAAAAAATATATATGGACTCACAAGAACTAGGGTAGACATGATGACCTCTTTAATTTGTTTTAATGCCTACCCCCTTTCATTATCCCATCTAAAATTGCATCTTTCTTTAGTAGTTTTCATATGGACTTGACTATTTCTAAAAAATTGGGGATAAATCCTCTGATAAAATTTATCTTCCTGATGAAAGATTGCACCACCTTTCTATGTCTAGTAAGAGAAACCTTCTTGATTGCAATAAATTTGGATGGATCAACTTGGATGCCATCCTTAAAAATAACATGCTCCAATAATTTTCCGCATTATACACTGAAAATCAACTTTGGATTCAAAGATATCCCATATTCCCTGTACCTTCCAAAAACCTACCACAAGTGACAAACATGGGAACTCTGGTCTTTTAAAAATACAGTGAGATCATCTTAGCATATTTTGATGATCTTTCCAATGAGATCTCTAATTGTGAAGTCCCTGGACCTATGAAAGGTGGATTCTGCATTGAGTGATCCAAAGGACATCTTGATATGTTCAAGTGTTCCCCTTAGTGTAGTGAAGGTATTATTTTGTTGATATTTTTTCTTAACAAACACTTATTGTATCCTAATAAACCATCAAAGTTGAAAGTGTTTAAACAACTGTAACTCCCTCTAATTATTTTTCCATGTTTGGGAGGGAGTAATTGTTCTTGAGAGATAATTCAGGCTTGGAAATTCTACGCAAAGCCTATTCTTGCAATTTTTATTTCTTTCAACTACCAATTTTGCAACCCTAAATAAATTCCTAGTCGATGCAATAATCTTGGTAAAAAACATCTTTTGTAGCTCCTTCTATAAGAGCAAGGCCAACTTTGGTTTACTATTCCTCAACTTTTTCCTAAAAGTATTTTCTCCTTCATTGAGGGGAATGGTATGTTGAATATTGTTTCCTTAATATGTCTTAAGGTCATCACACAATCATACAAAAATATCCTTGTAGTCCTTAATCATATTTTTCAATATTTTTTCTTTCTTCATGAGAGGTGCTCTTTTTGATCTTGACCATCTTGAGGGTTTTAATTGAACCAATGCTTATTTTATACAAATATTTAGGTTGATCATATGTTGGCTCTTTCTTATATATGTTATGCCTATTGAGAATCCTTTGCAATGGTAATACTCCATGACGAATCCTTTCTATTTGGTAGGTTTTTAAACTTCGCTCCACTATCATCATCCTCTCCTTGCCAATTAACTTGATTTTTGATAATTTTTGCAAGTTGTTCAAGAACCTTACCATTTGGGTATCATCGTGGAAGATTTTCCAATGTTTGAAGTTATATGGAACATAATATCTCAAAATCATTTTCATCCTACATCTTTAGAAATTCATCACACAGGTCAAGGGTTACCACTATTACTACTAGCAAATCTTTGATGTTTTTCTTTCTTGGTGTAACTTTAATATTGAAAGCATTAGAAATATCCATAGTATCCCCAATTGCATTTATATCTCTTTTCAACCTCTCATTTTTAGTTGAAAAATCTCTCTTCACTTGTGAAACAATGAGATTTTAATCACTTTTTAGTTGCAGGGATTTTATTCCCATATCTAAATCCAAAACCAAGCCTAATTAAAAGGCTGCATACTTAGCAATATTATTTATATAATAGAAATCAAGTTTGTACGAAATTTATATAATTTCTCCTTCAAGGAATGTGTTAGTCGTACTTATATTGCAACATTTTTACACCATTATAAGCCCACGGTCACATGTCAAAAGTCATTTAACAATCATCTTAGGCCATATATGACGTATCCTAGACCTTGTGCCTTGTTGCTTTTATAGGGGAAATCACTAGTGTATGGGCTTGTTCATCCTATGTTAAGGTGAACTTACATCTTCCCATATGGTTATGAGTCTATAGAGTCTACAAGTGGCCTTGCCTTTGGTTTAATATATTTCATATGTTTCTCAAACATTACAGTCTCACAACAACATTTCACGATTCTTGAGGCATTTCATGTTTTCCAATTCAAAATGGTCTTATAAATGAAAAGGTAAACAAGGTCTTAGATTCCAGAGCTTGATGAGAGGATGACATGCCACGTATAATTTTTCCATTTCGTGATTCCATTCTCAAGATATTTTGGGTTAAAGTTGGTCAAATAAGTGGCACGAGTTTCCAGGAAGTAGAATAGTTACTTCAAAATTGGTCTACTCAATGAGAGGAACAAAACCCATGTTTCAAATTTTACATATCTTCTTGGGCATTAGAGATCATCCACATAAGAATTAAGACATGGTATCACATGTTATCAGGTGACATAACAGTCAATTTTTTTTTTCTCAGAATTTGGCATGTAATATGTCAAAATTGATGCTTTGCAGAACAATAAAAAAGGTGGCAAAGTCAACTTTACTATCCATGAAAATTCAAGTCAATTAGTTAGACGGAGTGGATAAGCTAGCCCATGGAGATTTAATGTGAATGTTGGAGCATCTTGTACCATTCTTCAATTTCCAGGCCATTAGCAAGTTGAACATTGGATTAATTTTGATTGTACGAAACTTATGATGTAATGTAATATTTTATTAAAAATTAATCAAGTTTCTAACATGTGGATGAATAGTAAAGAATAAAAAATGATTTTCTATAGGAAGAGTCCAACTAGTTGTTAGCTATCCATTAGGATTTTTTTTATAAAAGGTTAGCCTTTCCTGTAGTAATGGTTGTTGAATGTGAGATCATTTAATGCCATAATAATACAAAGAAACCAACTTGCAAAAAACACTTTCTTATGCATTGGGTTGTATTGAGTTGGCTCTTCTTTTCCTTTTTTTCTTGATTCTTTGCCTCTATATGGTGCTTTTATGAAATTTGTTTTGCAGGTACAATTTTTTCATCACAAAATCAAGGTAGAGATTTATTGATGAATGAATGGTCACATGGAAGGGAAGATATTTGTCTTGCCCTTTTCTAGCGACTAAAAAAAAACTCTTCCAAGTGTTGGGCAAGCCCTCTAGGGGGAATATTCATCCAAAATTGTGGCTATTAGCACTATTGTTTGTACCTTGATTGGGGCATCTCGAATTAGTAGGTCCTCATAGTGAACAATAATTTCCTATGGAGAATTTCAAGGCTAAGAGAGAGGGATAGTTTTACCCCCCAACTCCTCACTCTTTAATCTCAAAAGGGAAAGATCGATTGTTGAGCCTCCATTTTGTCCAAATTTACATGATTTAACTGAATAATTTTATGCATGTACTAAGTGTCTATAATCATCATTATTCATTTTGCGTATTATTAAGTTATTATCTAGAGGCATTTAGAGGTGACAGTTGTTGATTTATGAACTCTTCTTATTTTGTTAATTTAATGTGAAAATGTCATTAATGTCAAGCTCTTTTGTGGAAGGTGCTAACATTCCTATAGTAGCAATTCCTATACAAGTTGTGCCTCCACCAACATGCCTCCACCAACATGGGGCTTTCAAACATTGACATATATCTAGGGAAATATGAAATAGGTTTATTGTTTGAACACTTCCATATAAGCTAAGATATACCTAGGTCGTATGGATTTATGTTTAGGCAATAATTAATGCCTCAACCCCAAATTCACAGCAATTTCCAAACTACCAAATTCTGCCTTGTTTTCCGTGCAGGTGAAGGCGAATGGAGAAATTCTAGAACATAGGTTTTGGTTCTAATATAGCAAATTTACAAAGCCTCAAACCAATTTCTAAAATTAGTAATGGTATAAAAAGTTACATAATGGTCTTTGAGGCAATTTTCTAAAAATAGACTTTTTTTCCAGAATCTTAGCATCCCAGATTTCAAACAGTCATTTTCAGGCACAATTTCTGAGACAATGGATCTAAACTAGAAAATTTTGAGAGAGGTTATTGTTTCAAACATAACAAGCTATATGTCCTCCAAACAGTTTTCCAAAATTCGTAATGGTTAAGGAGATACACAAAGTTCTTTGGAAGCATTTTTCTAAAAAAAACCGATTTTTCCAGAATTGTAGAAAACGCCCAGATTTGGGAAATTTGTGCCAGATCTTCATTCCTTCAATGGGTAAATGGTTGTACTGATATTCTATTGATGAATATCAGTTTGGATTTAATCCCCATGTTATTTGCTAAGGAATAGAGCCCAAATTATCATGAAAGAACATTATACAAGGAAGGAGTCACATAGGTGTGAAGGCTGGTTTTTTGGATGGCAAATTGTATTATGTAAATCATATTTGTTTGCAGGAGGAGGGAATTGATATTGCTGTACAGGAAGGGAGGAGTTGCACACTAGTGGGATGAGCTCTCGAGCGGACCACTAGAACCAGCGCAACATTGTTTTATGAATTTGTAACAAGACTTCTGAAATGAATTTCTTTGGCATTAAATTCTAAATTCTGGTTTCTGCTATGAAATGAGTTTATTTGGCAATCACTTTTGTGTAATTAATGTTCTAAATATTGTGACGTAATCGCTGCAAGAGCAACGAGTTGGATGGTTGGGCCCACTAGCCAGTCTGTTGCCCCAAACCTCTTAACTTTCTCTTGCTGCATTTTAGTTGCTTGGTGTGAGTATGATCTTAGATAATTTCACAATTTCATTCCATAGATCCTTTTCTTTTATAGTCATTTAATTTTCAATTTCATTCCACAAGCTTTATTTTGCTGCTCTGGTTATTTAAGTTTAATATCAATGCTTTTGGATGTATTTTCATAAAGGTTGAACTAAAGTAAATGGTGAATGTTTTAACTGTGTCTCTTATTTATTATTACAAAGATTTACCCTGATCTCATTGTTGCATAACAAAGTCCATTTCTAGGATGCAATGGTGAAATAATTGTTGAGAAAAAATTATGGTTAGCTTAACTTAACATGTATTCATGATTGCCTTTGAATATTATATGAGACAGATTCCTGCACTTTTGCAAGCAGATGCCCAGATCAACATAAGAAAAGATTTTGAATCTTGTTGACAAAATGCTCACAAAATTCTTCATTATAATTAAATGTTGCATATATTATAAGGAAGTATTTAATAAGATCAAGATAAATAACAAAAATTATATATTGGTTCTTATTGCATATTTCTCTTGCAACTAAAGTATTGAATTGTCTTTAAGAGAAGCAGTGCATTATTATCTTGATTATTTCCTTAGATTAGTTGGAATGAAGTTGTCGTGTGATTTCTAGTTTAATTTAATGCTTGCAAAATAGTAGTAATTTTTAACATGTTTTTCATTCTTTATTTCTTGAATCACATTCTTTTGAACGGGCCTACATTCCTTTGTCCCCTAAAAACTGAGGAAGACTTATTGCAAGAGTCAATTCAACCCAGAAGAGAAGCCAGAAGTAGATTCCTGGAGTGTGTTTACTTTGCTTTGAAGAGCCTTGTTTATTTTTCCTAAATGATGCTCCTTTTGAATTTCTTGCAAGAGCTTGTTTTTTATTTAACAAATCCCTTAGGTCGTATTCTGGTATATATTGTGCTCTGCCTCTAAGTTTACTTACCTGGATTAAGAAATTAAATGTTGGTGTAAATCTTGCATTTATATCGCCCGACATCGATCAAATAAGGTTGTGATCACAACCTGATGAATTGATGAGTTAAGAAGACAAGGTAAAAGCTTACTCTTCAACCCCAATTTACTTTAAAAACCTAACACATATTTTCATTTTATTTATAATTACTAGCTAGCTCAAATTTTCCAATCTTTCTAGCTAGTGAAGAGCTAACTAGGGGATAGGTGTAATCATTTCTTGAGTATATTTTCCATATTTTACATGGGTATACTAGGTTTTTTGTGTGTGTATCTACATGAATATATTCATTACACGGAAAATACCTTATAGCAAAGGTTTTTGTTGAAGCCCTTATAAAAATAGCCCAAAAACTCATTTGTAGTAGAGGTGGGTGGGCAAAAGTTTTAGCGGATGTTTTTTGGATGGTACATCTACAATATACAAATGCACTAGTGATTTACTATCAATACAAGCATTGATGCTACATAGAACATGGTGCACCATGGAAAATTTATTTTTATAAAATAAAAATAAAAAACAAGGTGTGCTAAATAACATAATGCATCGATGTTTGAATAATCGACAACATTGGTGCCCTTCATGTAGTAAAATGTTCTGTTGCATACCATTAAGGAGCAACACTACAATTTTAAAATTTAAGAAAAACGCGATCTTATTTTCCAACGTTACGTCAGTGCGGTAAATGTATTAAAACGCCCTGGGGCGTCTTCTAAATAGCACTGCTAGGTGGTTTTTATTTTTTAAAAATAAAGTGGTGTTATAGTCAAACAAAACATTGGTGTAGTGCCTATATTAGAATGCCCTAGGGCGTCTTAAGAAAATCATCGTGATAGATTTTTTAATTTAAAAAAAGGTGCAATTCTCCTGGATCTATTTTGTACTCGTATGGTTAGAGTAACGCACTAGAGGAGGGTTAAATAATAAAAAAGAACCTCCCGAGCATAAATTTCATTTTAACCATCTACATTTTGGAGAGGCCTGAACCATTGGTGCCACTCTTGCCTCATGCAAGAGCCCTGGAATTGACACTTCTCTTTCTCACTATCCTTTCCTACCGTGCTCACTTCCTGACTTTCCAAATTTTCCAAACCGTGCTAAATTTTGTTTTTCTCCATTATGTGTCAACAATGCCTCCCCGACAACCAAATGTCTAGGTAATGTCTGTGTTTCTCTTTAATTTATTTTTTTCAGTGGATTATATTTACAAATTAGCTTAAATTTTCCATTACTTTTGGAAAAAAAATTCCCCGCATGGTGCGCTCGATATGTTCTTCTTGCACCAATAGCGGCACACCCTGTAAATTTACAGCGTGCACCGCATTTCGTTGCATGAACATAATGCACCACAATAGTTGCGACGTGTTTAATAAATTAAAAAACACGAGGAAAATGATTAATTGTATGTCGGTCTGTTACTCCCAATGCGTTTATATTTACAAAACACACCACAAAAATAAAATTTAAAATTATACATATAGCTTGATGTGTTTGATATCCTGAATTTTCTATATCAACGCAAAAGGTTTATACGTGCACTTCGGTGCACAAGTTTGATACACTTCTATGAAAGTTTAAATTTGTGAACCAACAATGATGTGTCATACTTATGTGTGAATCGAGATCAATGTGGTTATGTTTGTCAGTGCATTGGAGCCAGTGCATGATTGTTTTTTAACGCATTGATGATTTTTTTTTTAATTGAAAGTTATCTTTCCATATTTATAAATACACTTTTCATTTAATAAATAAAATTGTATTTTGTATGAGGCTAATGTATTTTATATGTCAATCATGTAGTAGAGACGTCAATAGTAGTAGCAGCAAGCAAACCCATACAAAATGGTTTGACCATGGGAGGTTAGAGAGAGGGAGAGGGATTTATACCCTAGCCCTATTACTTTAGTGACCTGAGCACTCTTAAGGAATGTAAGCCTCCTCACGTACTATGATGAGACTACATCCATGAAGACGCACTTTTCCTTATTGGTGCATCTGATCCGCCAATGGAGTGCCTAGGACCGGTTTTTCCATGTCGGTCCTATAATGTGGTATAGGTCCAGTGAGGAGGACATATACTTTATCACTGGCCTATTCAGGAGAGGGGAGGATTTTCCCTAGTTCCCTGATGTCCCCCATGGGGTTGCAGCTAAGACTTAGCTTTCCTACACTCAAAGATATGTAAGGTCTCATGCATTATATCCAACATATTTTAATGCATGTCGTTGACAACTATCTATTTCTTATTTTGTTGCACAGGAGGTTAGGTGCCTCTCTTTATTAGTCACCATCATTGCACTCTTTAGTAGTGATGGAAAATGCATTAGTTTCCCTATTTTGTATTATGTTGATTCTTTGATTCAAGAGCCACGTTGTATCAGAAGGTTTGCCATTTTTTTAAGGCAGTTTAGTATGTATTTAGATAGATGTCATGTATTGAGACATGGGAGGGTGACCTTCCCTTCCACTTCAAATCTTTTTGGTCTATTTTTTGAGGGGTTTCCAAATACGAGGCCTACATTTGACTGTTGCCATCCTAAGTTGATCACTGAGGTTTGGATGTGCATGTGGGGTCATATGATGCCCAAGAGGGGCCTACGGAAGCCTCCATATGATAAAGGTAATAATAATGTTTTCTTTAAATTAATCTAGTTTTATTTTATTATTTTAAATAATTAGAATAAGATTTATTCTAGTACGTTCTTTAACTTGTTTTATTAAATTGCTTAATGAAATTGTCTAATTATTATTTTGTAGACATCGGCACATTCGATGGTGACATGCCTCCTCCCCCACCAGATGGAGGAGATGAGGAGATGGGTGAGGCCTAAGAGGTTGAGGCACATCCTTAAGTGGTTGTGGGAATCTGAGGTTGTAGGACCTCTCCGCAATTTTATATGGATTGCTACGACAGATTGGATAGATTTTTGGTTGATGAGGGATTCCGTCCTACGAGAAATCGAGATATCAACACTTATCCTAGGTTCGTGGATTTATACGGGGACTATTCGCGTGCGATGATGTCTCTTATGCATCATACATCAGAGTTAGTATGGTAGGGGTAATGATGAGGGATGTAGAGCATGTAGCATCAGATACATCAGATGAGGGTGGTGATGACGATGATGAGGGTGGTGATGATGATGATGATGATGAGAGTGGTGATCATGATGATGATGATGATGGTGGTGATCATGATGATTTTGGTAGTACCACCCCATCGGATCATGGTATTCAGGGTGTTGGTGATCCTTCTGGTAGTACACCTCCTCGTTAGTCAGATGATGATGAGATGCCCAAGCTAGAGTGATGAGCCCCAAAAATGGATAATTATATGGGCTCATTCAACCTCCTAATTTGACTTAATCCACCATTCTCATTAGTTTATTGCATTTTTTTTATTATATTTATGCTAATATATTGAATTGGGTTAGTCATTATGCCAACAAGTCTAATGGGTACTTTGTGCATGTTTTGCTCAATTTTGAGACAAAATCAAAGGTTTTAATGAGCACTTGGCAACCAAATTCGTGGAAGAAAAAGGGAGAGGATTTTTAGGAAGGTGTCCCCTTCATTTATGGGCCCTTACCTCAAATTCTCCACCATCAGCTCGGAGTTCAAGGGCCACCAAATCGATTTATCACTAAGGGCAGCCGAGCAAGTGCTAGTAAAAGTGTTGTTAACTGCAAGTTTGGGCAGCCGAGTCCTTAAAGTTTAGGAGGATTGTTGGGGTCCTCAATTTGTATAAATAAGAGGCTTAGGGCCTCATTTTGGTTAGCCAGTAGTTAGTCCTCTTGGTAGGTAGAAGTTAGCTAGTTTGTAGTTCGATTTTAGTCAGTAGATTAGCTTTGCATTTCAGCACCTTTTCAAGCTTTCCCTTGTGGACAGTTTTTGATGTAACTCTTATTTTCTTTCTCAATAAAGATGAATCCAGCTTTGTACCAGCTCTAAATCACTCTTAGGAGGCTGTAGCTCTTGGGGTTGGGCCCATCTCAAGTGCCCAGTACCTCCTTTGTTTACCTTTATGTGTTTTTGCTGCATTCTTAGAATAAAATCTGTTATTTAGATTTAAATTTTGCTTTGTTATTTAGATTGCTTTTGATGATTAATATAGCTTTTCATGTTCAGATTTACTTGATAGGTTAATCACAGAGAAGAACTTCAGAAAAAGGCCATCAATCACCTCTGATCTCACCTCTCCCTTAGTGGGATCGTGAGCTGGGACAAACGTGACATTGCTGCCAACAAAAAAATTGTCTTTGCTTACCCATGCAATTAGTAGTGTTAGATTTTTAGTTGTTGAACTTGATATCAGTTTTTGGTTGCATGCTTAGGGTTATGATTGCTTTAGTTGCATATTTATTTTAGCTGGTTTCATTGCAAACAAACTTCCGTTCCATTTCTTTGCTGTTATCTAGGTCATAATAGACTAACGTAACTAGGTCTTTGATTTTCCAAGTCCTTGTTTGTTTCGTTTGAAAAACAACTTGCAGAGCACCTGTTATCCTTCCTTACCTGCCCATACTCCATCCAACCTACCTGCTTCACCCTTCACTTAGAACCCTTACCTTACATTTGCCTCATTCACTTACTTTGCCATGATTCTCATCTTCTTATGCAACATCGTTTCATCCCTCCTTGAACAAATCTCACCATCTGCACCACTCCTCAACTCCATCCTCCAAGTCTTGAACTCCCCTACACCCCTATTTCACCTCCATACTCGTTCCTCCACCTTTTTCCCTCCATCCATTCTCCAAAATCCTCTTTTCGGAACATCCTATAGAAAATTACATAACATCCTGTAGAAATTTCAGAACATCCTCTAGAACCCCTGCAGACTTCCTGTAGAAGCTCACGAAAGTGATTTCTTGAGATCCGATCACTGTGAAACTCTCAGGAAGGGTGCTAGGGGCCCCTTAGGACCTCTCCTAACCTTCCCAACCTTCTGCAAGCATTTCCTCTCACCAATCCACCTCTGCACAGTCAAAAACAGTAAAAGCACATGCATAATAATCCTACAAAGTCATCCAAAAATACAAAAAGATGTTTTCTTCATATTTCGTTATAAAAATAGCTTAGAAACATGCATTTTACCTTCTGAAGTCAATGGCATCTCATTCAGTAGCTTGCATCTTTCTTCTTGCATCAGTAGGATTAGCTGGTAGAATTAGGGTTTGCTAGGGTTTGCGTTTCTTTTTGGCTTTCAGTTTCTTTCCACAAGTAGATTAGCTTCCTTTGAATTAGCTTTCATCCATCAGTTAAAAAGATTCTTCTAAGAGCTCATAGAAGTTGGCTTAAGCTCCTAGCAGACTTGTGCCAGCGAACCAAGTGATAGCTACGGCAAGAGCTAGTACTTGTGCATACATCACCGTCGCTTCCAAGTTTGTTACAAACAACCGGGTTGATAAAATTAAAGAAGGGAGTTCCAGGAGTTGCAGCATTATCGTTGCAATACTGGGGCCCACCATCTTTTTGGCGCCGTTGCCGGGGAAACGTCAGAGTATTGGTGATTGTTGCTTTTCTTCTATTTTCCACTACAACCTTCTGCTAAGTAGTTTATTTCATAATTTCATTTCCGCAAAAGTAGTGTAGACATTTCCTGCTTTCATAGATTAGTATTTCAATTCCGTAATTTCGATTTTGCAAGCATAGATTAGCATTTCAATTCCACAATTTCAATTCTGCAAGCGTAGCTTAGCATTTTATTCATGCAATTCCATTTGAACAAAATAGATTAGTCTTTTCCTGCTTCCACTTCAATTTCTCATTTTCATTTCAGCAAGATAGTTAGTTGCAGTTCAATCTATTTTAGTTTTGGAGGTACAACTAGAAAAAGCAAAAATCAACCAAAAAGATTTCCTTTCATGCCTGGTAGGAGTAGAGATAAGTCAGAAAAATACTTGCACAACACCCCCCACTACTTCACACAGCCAACCTTCTCTCTTCTTCGATGGTTGTGATTAAGAAGAACCCATGGGCGGACATCAAAGCATATTTAGAGAACCTCTAGGGGAGAAGAAGAAAAAAATTCAACTGGAGTGAATGGCTACAAGCAGAAATGTTGGGAGCAGTACTTTTTCTTCCAACGCAATCCTTATAGGTGAATGTGAGAATCTGATGGAAGATTTCAAAAGCGAGATGAGGCAGTTTCTTGCCATGCAATTGGGTACCTTACAGATCCAAAGGAAGCGAGGAAGCCAAGAGGGCTTTGGTCATCTTTTGTCCTAGGTGCACTAGAAAGCATCCTAGGAATAAATGTCCATTGCACTCCATAGAAGTGTGTTTTGTCTGTGAAGAATACCATCCTACGAATCAGTGCACTTCCTTGCCTGGACTTAAAGATGCATATCAAAGAGCCAAAGGAGCCACTGAATCACTCTATTATATGAACCAAAGGAGGCCACATGGACCCATACCCTACCAGCAGGGAATGCAAGGGACATCCGAGACCTATTACGACCCCTATCAAGCCACTTTCATGTCTTCTTGGGGCCCCCCTGCTCATCCTTCCTGGTTCACACCTCTTCCTTGCTCCTTCACAAATCCATATTATGCCCAACCAGCTGCTCATTCGTTTCACTCTTATGCTCAGCCACAGCCTCAGCGGAATGCACCTCATCAGGGGTGGAGGCCCCAGTACAACTCTCCTCCCGCTCATTTTCCTCCACCACCTACCCAACCACAACCCCATCCGCATCCATCTCAAATATACACCCCCACTCAGCTACCCGTATCGTCATTTCCAAACCCGCACATTGGAGTAGCTCAACCCAATTGCAAAGCTGAGACACAACATGTCCAAATGACTCCTCTTGAGCTCAATGATATCCACCATGGCTCAGGAAGAGTATTGCAAAAAAGAGATTATATTGAAAGCATCGAAGGACCACATCAAGTAAAAGAAGATTCAAAAGAAGAGATCAAAGAACCATGGGCTGCGCTTGATGAAGAGAAGACATCAAAATCAAAGATCGAGAAATCTCCCTCATGGTTACCATCAAATCCTCCATGTATTCAAGAGAAAGATCAACAAAACGAGGAAGATGAAAAGGTCATGGTAGAAGGTGACATGAAGAATGATCCAGATCAGTAAAAGGACCAAGGATATCAGAGCTATATTGAGATATGGTTTCAGACGATCACTAAGTTGCAGCAATACTCTCTTCCTCAGCTATGCTCGATCCCTTCAAAGTCAAATCATTTGTTCTCTGAAATTTGGATACTTGTCAAAGCATGCATTTCGAGCCTCCACATCATTTTGTCTCTAATATCGATGTGCACATGGCTCCATTGGAAGTATTCTTATACTTGAGAACGATTTTGTTTTTCAAGTAGGGTAGGGTAGAAAAAAAGAAAAGAAAAAAGAGAAAAAAGAAAAAGAAAAAAATGAAATGAAAAAATGGAAATAAGAGGAAAAATCTAAGGTGAAAACCTCAGCGAAGGCGCCTTAGATTGGCTCATTGATTGAAAACCTCCATGAGATGGTCAATGGGTTGGAAAAAAAAAAAGAGAAAAAGAAAAAGAGAAGAAGATCCCTGGGTGAAAACCTCCCTTGGAGGTGCCCAGGGCAGGAAATTAGGGTGAAAACCTCCATGAGGCACCCTAGTTGTTTTCAACTAAAAAAGGGAAAAAAAGAAGAGAAATCAGGACTAATCTCTGTAAAAAATTGCAGGTTGCAGTGAATACTTTGCAAAAAAAAGGGGCACGCAAAACGAGGACAAGGGTCCATACCAGGCTCAAGGACACCCCTTCAGACACCCCCTCCATGGCCACTCACCTCTCTTAGGATTTGGTCACATTCAGGTTGAGATTGAACCTTCTACAGGAAGTTCTGGGCCTTTTACAGGAAGCTACAGGCGTTTCTACAGGAAGTTTTGTATTTCTACAGAAAACATCCTGTAGAACCTTCAGGCGAGCCAGATTCGATTTTGGAAGGGAATCTAAAGCTTGGGATCTATTGGTTAAGCCCGCAAGTATCCATGTTTCCATCCCTCACCCTTTTCCATCATCTTTTCCACCTCATTGTGCTTCTTTTTATGAAAACTGTGTTTTCTACAGGTAGTTCCTGTAGAAATTACAAGAAGCTAACAATGGATTGCAAAAAGGTAGTTTGGCGAACATGATAGCTTCCTCAAGGGTTCAGAATTCTTCCTACAATTTTTAGACTCCTCCTCCATCATCTCCATGCCTGCATGACAGCCCAAGCTCAGTTTTTTTTTCCATGCAAAAACTTGCAGAATGCTTTGAAGAAAAAATACATAGAACAGAATTTATTTTTTCATAACTTGAAAACCGTGCATCCATTTACAAAACCGTTTTACAGGGAGTTGTATAGGGATGATGGCAACATGTCCGAGCAATTTCAGCCAATTCTGGTGCACGGTTTCCAAGAAATCAACCTCCATAAATTTCAGCCATTTTTGCATTTTCTCCATATCCGTGCATCCGTTTCAAAACTTGTTTCATGGGGAGATGCACATGGGTGACAGTAACCTACCCAAGAAGTTTCAGCCGATTCCGATGCATGGTTTCCGAGAAATTGATCGTTGTAATCTTCAGCCATTTCCCATTTTTCTCGAAATTTGTGCATCCATTGATCGCAATTTTGCTATGGGAGGTGCATAATGATGACAGAAACATGCTGAGAAAGTTTCTGATTGATCTGGTCTATCATTCGGGAGTAATGGCGAAAACAAGTTTTTGGCCTGTGAAAATTCAACATCAGCAGCTTGAGGGTGCAGATCTGAAAATGAAGCCAGCTCCTACAGTGTGGATCCGGCCAGAGGATACCTGCACAAGAAAAATAACCACACATCAGACAACAAAAAGCTTATAGCACAAAGGATCCAGACATGTAGCAATGGAATATGAGCATGCAGCAGCAGAAACAGACCCAACAACCATTCGACTTGCAGGTATGTGTCTAAACCAGCTCCTCTATTTGCATCAATATGATTCAAAAGTGCATAACAAATGAAGTGGTGGGATTAAGCCGATAGTTCCTTGTCCAATTCTCTAGCAATCAGCCAAGAATCATGCAGCGTACGTGTTAGACAACTCACGTGGAATTAAAAAAAACAGGGAGTGTTAGCCGTTTGAACTCCAGTGCAACTAATCAAGAAGAAAACATACAGTTAATAAATAGAACTGCAGTCTGCATGTGGCCACGTACACCTGGCCACTTCACTCCCTCACCAAGAATCACGCTGCAATGTAAAATTCTCGGATGAAACTCACACCACCTGCTGTTCATTTACACTTGACTGAAGTATGCATCCTTCACTTCCACAAAATGATGAACTAGTCGTCCTCCACTTGTTTCTACCTGTTTTCGAAATTATCCCACGTATCAAGCTCGCTCAGAGGCGCAGGGGTGCTCTACAGGCGTTTCTATAGGAAGTCTTCTAGAGGAAACGCAGAAAACAACCATGCAGAAAGAAAACGTGGGATTTTCGGCGAATTTCAAGCTCCAAACGAGGTAGGATCGGGGAAACTTCATTGTGCATGATTTGTTGGTGCAAAATGGTGAATTAAACATGGAATTAAATTAAAAAAATGAGAGGAAAATTCTGTCTGCACATTGGAAAAAAAGGTGAAAAGTTTGCTTGCATATTTTCTGAGTTCTACATCGTTCTTTTTTCCCTCTGCATTCGAAGTCTGGCTTCTACTTTCTCACCTTCTTCTGAAAAGAGAGATGCAACCGTAGGAACTAAGCCTGTGCGTAAAGAATGTGATTTTTATGTGGTTAGGGATAAACATTATGCTCTGCACTCTGTCTGTAAGAGCCTAATTCCCTTTTGACAGTCGAGTTTTGGGCAGCAACAACATTGTAACCAGGGAGTTGATACAAAGTGACCTATAAACACTTGAGGGGTACTGTCTTTAACGTTCTGGGGAGGAAACCATACACAGAATTCCCTTTATGATCAGAGCACAAACCAAAACAGAGCATTTTTCACCATGCTAGGGGGATTCATAATTCAGCATTATCCATGGTTATCATGTGAACTTCCACTTCATCCAGCAGTGAAGACAGGGAACACATTGAGGCAGAAGAGAAAGCCAAGGGTAAGGAAACCCGGGAAAGACCACCACAAAAAGAGAAAGAAGAGAAACAAGAGAAAGGCCAAGCTGCTGAGCCCAAAACTGTGGGTGGAATAAAGGCACAAATGCCAAGGAAGAAACGGTTGCAAATCAGGGCAGAGAGGACTGAAAAAGTCCAAGCAAGTGAGGGCACACCCAAGGCAACCATAGCAAAATTAAAAGAGAAGGCACACCCAACCAAGCAGGCCAAAACAATGAAAATCGTTTCTACAGGAAGCCAGAAAACCATTTCTACAAGAAGACAAAAAATATTCAGCACAGGACTTTCTACAGGAAGTCTAGAGACAGAGGAACAAAAAGAGAAAATCGCCTGAGATTTTGGCCAGGGAGGCAGTAGCCATGCTTGCCACCATTAGCACACCTCCAAGACCAAAAAGGAAGAGAAAGAGGCAAACCTCCATGTACTTTAAAGTGAAAACGGAGCACACGAATAAAAGTGGGCAGACCTCAGCCACAGTCAAGGGAGCCAATTACAATTAAGGACACCACAGCTAAACAAAAAGGAAGAGTTTCCTTCAAAGAGATCCATCATCTATGAATGAGGAAGCCAAAAGCCTTCACTTAGAGAGAGAAAATTAAGATGATGGACTCAAAGACAATTCTACAGAAAGCTGAGACAGTTCTACAAGAAGCTGAGAATTCTCTATAGGAAACTCGGGCTAAGCTAAGAGAGACCAAGAAATTGGAGGAAAAGGTGACCAAACAATCACAGGAAGAAGGAAAGACAAGGAAACATCTGATGAGCAGCAAAGAGAGGACAAATTGCAGGCTAAGGTTGAGGCACTAACAAAAGTGCTACAAGAAAAGGAGCACTGGTAGTGGGTAGAAGCAGAGAGAAAAGCATGGTTTCATGACTGAGAGGAGGATATCACTTTAGAAGCTTGGCATGACAGGGAGGCCACCAGGGCCATCAAAGATGGAGAGATAGATTATTTGCTCATAGGATGAGCAACACTTTTAGTAGGGGGGTGATGATGAGCCCCAAAAATGGATAATTATATGGGCTCATTCAGCCTCCTAATTCGACTTAATCCACCATTCTCATTAGTTTATTGCATGCTTTTTATTAT